>CAWUFW010019898.1:0-169727 GCA_963921515.1 Calotriton arnoldi
TGGCTTGGCGCCCAGCAGAGATGGCGGCGCACGGGTGAAGCTCTCCGGTGAGTCTCCGGGAAACCACGCTTCCGGATCGAGCCGTGACTAATGGAGGACAGCCACAAGCAGATGAGGATTGGTGGATCGTCATGAGACCCTCGGTGCCCTCATTTATCACCAGCAAGTAGTTTTTTTAATGACTATTCTGCTCCTTATCGGTCGCGTATTTTCGCGGCCGCCATTTTGAATTTTTACCGTGTTCGCGGACTTCATGCATTTCAGGCTGAATCTTCCACAAAATAACTTTTGATGTTTCCAGTGTGCCCCAGCGCCTGGTTGCTGTTTGGTTCCTCTTCATTTCAATGGGGTGTGAGGATATAGAGGGTTGCCAAGAGATACTGGAAGTTTGTGGTGATTGTGCTTGGCGGCCATTTTGAGTTTCCTGGAGAGCCCTCACAGAGAATACCTCTCTCCACTTTTGTACTTTGTACTGTCGACTGGAAGTAACCACGAAGTGCTTACCCACTACTTTTACTGACTGTTTTCCATTGCACCCAGCATATTTCAGCTTTTGCAAAACTGCATGATTCCTCCTCAGAGCATCGGGGTACGAGGTTATGTATTGTCGTCAAAAGATAACTGAGGGATTTGTGAGGATTTTGGTTGGCGGCCATTTTCGGTTTTCTAATAAGCCCGCATTGAGATTACTTTCCTCACTCTCATATTGCTGACTAGGAGTGGGAGTGTTCGGTCAGCGTTTCATGGGCAGAACAAAAGTAGTCCGTTCCTCTCCATCCAAGAAGCACATCTTTATAAAAAATTCAAAAATTTTCACCGAGTTTTCTAGGTTTGAGGACTCTCTACTATCCACGCCTCAGTACTCCCAAATAACTATGGATCCTTCCTCTGGAGCTTCTGGAAAATCTCTTACTAAACGTCTTAAAAGGATCCTCCCTCGCCACCCAAGTCAGCCTCGCCTGTTTCGATGGAATTATTGCTTGAGGAAATCAGGGCCCTTCGACCCTTTATGGAAGAGACTAACACCAAGTTGCAAACCTTAACAGATAATTGGTCTCAACTGGACACGAGAGTCTCTGCAGTCGAAAATACTGTTTCCTCCTTGAAAGAGACATGTGTAAGCGTTTCTCAACTACACTCTCACGTCTCTATACTTCAGAAACAGGTTGAGGATCTCGAAAACCGCAATAGACGGAACAATTTACGCATCTACGGCCTGGGAGAAGGAGTTGAAGGTTCAGATTCGCTCACTTTCTTTAAATCATTTCTCCATAAACTACTTCACATGCCAGAAGGGACTCAACTCAATATTCAGCGAGCCCACAGGCTGGGACGTGCTCCATCCCACACTAGTCCTTCACAGAGACCAAGAGGAATCATCTTATACTTCTTGGAGTATACAGATTTGATGAAGGTGCTCGCAGCGGTTAAAGCCTCTCCAAGAATTGCATGGTCAGGACCGCCCTTATTTTTCGCACAAGACTATGCTAAAGCTACTGCTAACAGACGTAAGGCCTTCCTCAACATGAGAGCTGATCTACGTTCCTTGGGAGCCAGATATGGCCTTTTCCATCCGTGCCTTTTTAAAGTTACGTATAATAACAGAACGACGACGTACGAAGACCCGATACGTTTACAAAGCTTCATTCACTCTTGCAAAACGGCTGTTATGGATTCTTCTGGGCCCTCTTCTTTATTTAACACTTGAATGTTTGTTATTTCCTTCGCAGGTTCTTCAAATTCTGTTTTCTTTAGCATGGTATCCTATCACCTCAGAAGTGCTTGTTCATAGATTCTGACATATTTGTTGATGTTCTCATGAAGTTACACTTTTTGCCAAGTTGTTGAATACTACTGTTGGTCTTCTCGTTTTTGATTGATCCAATATATGTTCCATATGTCTGTTCCAACGCTTCTCTTAGTCTTTATTTGATGTTGTTTCCATAGATTATTACCTTTGTACTGTGGTTTCTCCTCGACCCTCCGTTCTGTTGATCCCGGATGTGTTGCCTATTCCATGTGGTTCCATCCCCCCTCCCGTGTATTCCTGAGTCTTCTTTTGTAGGTATGTTATATTCCTACATTTTCTTAGGTATATTATTTGTTGTGTCTCTTGTTTTTTGTTTCTCTTTTGTCGTTTGTATTTTTTCATCAGCCGGTGTCTCTTGTCTTTTCAACTCTTCTTATCTCCTTATATCTACTACTCTTTTGGTCATTATAACTATAAATATTTCTACTCCTATGCTCTCCTACTACCTTTTTACCTGGTTTTTCCTTTTTCCTATCCTGTCAATCGATTCCTTTCCTTCACTTTGGCTATTCAATTTGTCTATTTTTCTTTATTCTGAAATTGAATCAATCATTTCCCTCCTGTTTTATTTCTCTCACATTTTATATTGCTATTATAATGAATTGGACTTTTGTTTCACATTGTTAGTACAATTTGTTTTTAAGTGCTTATGTCATTAAAATTGATCACATGGAACGTTAAGGGACTAAATTCTCCCATCAAAAGGCAGAGAATCCTAACCCATTTAGCCAAATTAGATGCTGATATTGTATTCTTGCAAGAAACTCACCTCTCGGATGAGGGAGTCATTAAAGTTGAAGAGGGGTTGGGTGGGGGAGGTTTTCTACTCCCCTGGTGATTGCAAACGAAACGGAGTGATGATACTTTGTCGCAAATCCCTTTCGTTTTCATTTGTGTCCCAAGACTCAGATGTTGATGGCAGATGGCTGAATGTCAAATTGTCTTTGAAGGGTGTTCTAGTCTCTCTTCTAAATGTCTATGCCCCTACTTGTGGTGAACCCTCTTTTTGGCCCACTCTGGCTAAGCAAATTACTCACTGCATGGAGGACAATTTTATATTAGCTGGTGATTGTAACCAGACTTTTGACCCGTTTATTGACAGAAATTCTAAAGTCTCCTTTGTTCCCAACAAGCCCCATAAGTCTTTTGCTCATGCTATCAATCAACATAAACTCTTGGATGCTTGGCGTCTTTGTAATCCGACCACTAGAGAGTACACTTTTTACTCCCCATCTCATCAAACTCAATCAAGAATTGATTATATATTTATCTCTCATACCATCTCACAAACCCTTACACATGCAGAGATTGGTCCCATCTTATTGTCAGATCACGCCCCAGTCTCAATTGGCATTGACATTCTACCTAAGTTTACAGGTCCCAAAAGGTGGCGTTTTAATAATGCTCTCCTTTTGGATCCAAAGTTTACTGCCTCATTCACTACCTTCTTTGATGAGTTTTTTGAGCTGAATCAAACCCATTCCATGCCCTTCTCCACTTTGTGGGATGCATTCAAAGCCTCAGCGAGGGATTTCATAATTGGCTTTGTTGCAAAGAAACGGAAAATTTCCCGTAAATTCACTAAAGATCTCCTTCAGGATATTAAAAGACTGGAGCACTCTTTTTTACACCTCACACTCGGAGTGTCTCACAGCTCTCATAAAAGCCAAAATGCAATTTAATAAGAAGTCAACGGAGGATGCCTCATTATATCTGTTAAAGTCCAGTGCAAAATTTTATGGGGGCAAAAATAAGGCAGGGAAAATACTGGCTAATTACTTAAAAGTTAAACACAACAAGCTAAATATTGAATCTATCTATGATGATCGATCAGATTTAAAATTTAAAGACGCTGAAATTCTGAACGAATTCTCCATCTTTTATAAATCGCTATACACTTCCGAAACACAACCCTCTGAACACTCCCTATTTCACTTTTTCTCTGACATCCAAAATCCCCAACACTTTGCCGGACCTATCCTCCCTGGAGTTAGATCTAACGCACCAAGAACTAATAAATGCTCTTCAACATCTCAAAAAAGGCAAAGCACCAGGACCAGATGGTTTCACTGTAGAATTCTATCAACATTTTTCTAAATTCATAATGCCCAAATTGCATTCTCTAATAAATTCCTTCAGCACATTAGGTAGTTCCTCGGGTTCTTTTTCAGAAGCACATATATGCCTTATCCCGAAAGAAGGTAAAGACTCTAAATATTGTAAAAATTACAGGCCTATATCCTTGGTCAACATTGATTATAAAATCTTTTCTAAAGCATTAGCCATACGTTTGGATTCCTACTTACCTGATTTATTGGGAAAAGAACAATCAGGATTCGTCAAAGGTAGATTCATAACTGATAATACGAGACTCCTTTTAACGTTTTATCTAAATCCTCCCACTTAAAACAATCCCTTGTGGCAATAGCTCTAGATGCCGAAAAGGCGTTTGATAGAGTCGAGTGGACTTATTTGTTTTATACCCTCAAATGGTTCGGTTTTGGCCCTAAATTTACATCCCTCATTTCTCTCCTCTATTCTAACCCCCGTGCGGCTGTATGCGCCAACAGCCTGATCTCCCCATATTTTGAGTTGGGGAGAGGAGTGCGTCAGGGATGCCCTCTTTCCCCCTTCCTTTTTAATTTAGCTTTGGAACCTTTTCTCTCTAAATTACGTCAAAACCCAAATCGACATGGTTTTCAAACATTAAATTCCCACATTAAACTCGCAGCCTACGCTGACGATATTTTGCTTTTTATGTCCAAACCAAGTGACTCGATCCCTGCCTTTTTGGCAGAGGTACGAGCCTATTCTAATATCTCCGGTTATAAATTGAATAATGATAAATGTGAGATGCTACCCTTAACTAAGTATGCTTTTAAATCGGATTTTGATGCTTCCAATTTTACTTGGAGCCCCAACCACATTAAATATCTAGGATTACATGTCACTTCTTCAATATCAGACACAGTAACACTATGCATGAATAAATGCATACAAAAATTTCAGACTTAGCCGCTAAATGGCATCCCCTCTATTTATCCTGGTGGGGTTGCCTGGACACCATAAAGATGATGTTGTCGCCTATAATTTTATATACCATTTTCAACATTCCGGTCCCTATTCCTACTAAATTTTTTAAGAAGATCAATTCCTCCCTCTCTTCCTTCTTATGGAATAACAAGAGGTCCCGAATGTCTCTATTTAAATTAACTCGCCCTAAAACAGAAGGCGGGGTTAACTTTCCCGACTTTCAGACATACCAGAAAGCATTCCTCTTACGTCAAGCCTCTCTTTGGTTGCTTGACCCCACAGAAGATTGTCCTTTATGGACCACAGTTGAACGTCTTTTTTTATCCCCTTTCTCTTTTCATGAATACCTTTCTTTCTCACGCAAACCACAGGCCTTGTCCACTCCCATAATCAAATTGACCTCTAAACTTTTGGAACCCACATTTATTCCCACACATTGCAATATAGACTCCTTCCTCAATTCAACAATTTGGCATAACAAAAATCTGACTATCCGTAATAAACCATTCTATTGGAAGACTTGGCGACAAAAAGGTTTAATATGGATACATCAGTTATTCTCACAATTGGACTTTTTATCTTTTCCCTCACTCAGTCAATTATTCAATCTACCTGCCTCATTTATTCATAAATATAATCTACTTAAGAAAGCTGTGATGGATAGATACACTCATTTATCTGACACACCCACTGCTTCCACTGTTTCGGATCCTCCCTCACAACTTCATACTCTGTTAAAAACTATACCCAAAGCTTCCACTATATATAGATGTTTGCAGGGTAGGGACAGCATTAGGCAGAAATCTAAAATAGAGGAGGCATGGGAACGAGATTTTATGCTATCTTGGCCAGTGTCTTTGTGGAATAAATTATGGCTCAAACTACGTAAATCATCCAGAGCAGCTAACATAATACAAACGCTGTTTTTTGTTTACAATAGACTTTTACTCACACCGAATGCCTTAAGTAAAAGATTTGTGACTGTATCAGACGTTTGTTGGACATGTTCTTCTCCAAATGCTAATTTATTTCATATGTTATTCTCTTGTCCAAATGTATATAATTTCTGGAAACAAGTATGGTCTCAAATTAACCTAATTTTTGGAGCTAAATTTTCTTTTTCCTTTACTCATGTTTTCTTGGGAAGTCTTTCACCTTGTTGGGAGAATGTTACACTTAATGTTAAAATTATTGATTTACTATTAGCGGTTGCATTTCAGCAAATCACTGTAAATTGGAAGGATTTCACAAAAATCTCTTCTAAGGCATGGTGGTATGCTGTTTGCCATAATCATAGGCTGGACACCTCCTTTGTTTATCCCATACACATGGCAGCGAAACGTCTGGATTTGTGGTCACCTGTTACAATATATCTTGATGCATGTGCCAAACGATATTCCCAACTGCAACCATTTCAGCAAGAAGTTCTAAAACCCCTTGATTCCCCTAGTCGTTCCTAGAATATTTGTTATTCCACTTTTCTTAATGATTTATCTTTATTGTATCAATCTTTCCTTTTTTATTCATAAGTCCGATTCGTTTATCTATATTGTAGCAAATTTTATTGTAATGACATGAATTTAGTGTTATGAACTCTGTATCGACACCTTTATTTCTATCAATAAAAATTTTCTTTTTGAACTTAAAAAAAAAAAGGTTGGAGAACATTTCAACATTCAGCTCTGCAAAGCTCAGGTCATTTCTACTTGCGGTCCATTTTTTTTTCTTCTACGTACAGCGCCCGCTAAAAAGCTGGCAACCCCATAACATATCAGAGGGGATGAAAGCATTTCCAAGTATATCAGGGCTGGTCTTACTTGTGCAAATTGGCAGTTTTAAAAAAAGGTAAAATGTACTTAGACTGTAGATTATAATAATAACCATAAAAAAACATAAAATGCATCAAATCTTGGACCGAAAAGTCATCACAAGAACATGGTTTTAGAGATCCTACCTTGGCAAAACCCTGTGGGGTACTGTAAGGAGCCAGTGAATGTAATTGAACCTGAATCTTGATAAAAGAAAACGATGATGCAAATTATTGATAAAAGACCAAAAAGGTTCGTCTAAAATCCCAGGGCTTATTATCATGTAATGTCTAACTGTGGGTTTGGTGAGTTCAGATGTTTCCCTTTCCAGCCTTCTCTTGGTTAAAAATTTACTTTTAATGGCTTTCACCTCCCCGAGGTGCAGTTGTCTTGGTTGGTTAAAAAGCTCCGGGCGCCCCAATACCGTGAGCTGTTGTAAAACATAACTTAGCCAGGGAATGTCTGCGGACCTGTCTAACTTCATGCAGTCCAAAATAGTTTGATTTAAGCTAGGCTTGGGCCTAGACCAGATTTTTAGCCACCATATTAACGGGCCACTGCAATACAGTCTGTGATATAACCCTGCTTTAAATCTTTGTGCACCATAAATGCAGGGATACTTGGGGGAGCAGCTAAAAGTTTCCTTAAAAATTTATTTTCGGCCCCTTGCAGATCATTTACCTCCTTATAGCCCCAAACCTCACTGCCATATGTTGTCATAGGGATACATTTCTCATTGTAAACTTTCAATAATGGCAATAAGGGTTTGCTCCCTAATCTTCTAGCAAAGTCCAGTGTTTCCCCTGCGGCTCTCGCTAGAATGTTTTTCTTCAATGCTCGCTGAGCCACCCAGTATCCCTTTTCATCAAATAGTACACCCAAATATGGATATGTAGCAACGTTGGACAACTCCCCACCTTTGCATAATAGTGCTCGTTTCTCGCGCCTGGTCTTTCCCGATGACATTATATGAGATTTTGTAAAATTAGTAGAAAGGTCCAGTGAGACCATAAAATCGATAAAAGCATTTACAAGCTGTTTAACCCAATTGGTGTCCTGGCAAGTAACACTGCATCTTCAGCATTTAAAAGGGCAGGGATAACTTTAAACCAACTCTTGGCTTGTCCTTGCTTGCATCTGATAATCTGGCTCCTAAGTTATTGATATAAAGTGTAAATAAAACCGAAGCCAGGATACAACCCTGCCTCACTTCCCTCCTGACCTTCCATGGTTTGGTTAGGGACCCATTTTCATTATATCTAGCTGAGGCAGTTAAATTTAAATGAGACCAGTGCAAGAAGGACACCAATTCTACATCCATGCCTATCTCTAGCAATAAAGGCCATAGTTTTGATCTGTTCACTCTATCGAAGGCGGACGTTAAGTCCATAAATGCCATGAACATGCGACCGTTCTTGGCAAGGGTGTATTTACTAGTCAACATAAGTAAATTCATGCATTGGTCCACTGTTCCCATGCCTTTCCTAAAACCAAATTGCAAATCCGATAGCATGTTCTTTTCTACCAATCAATTGCTTGAACGATCTAAAATTACCTTACCCATTATTTTTGCTGCTGAATCTAATAACGAGATCGGGCGGTAGCATGCTGGGTAGTCTCTGGTGCCCTTTTTAAAGATAGGTAAGATCACTGCCGTGGACCATGAGTGAGGCGAGCCAGCCACTGTAGCAGCATTAAAAACCCTTGTTAAAATCTTTGCCCGAGTGCCTGGGTCTGATTTATAAAGATCCACTGGTATCCCGTCGGGCCCTGGGGCTTTATGCGTTGAGGCAGCCGCTATAGCTTTCTGTACTTCGTCCGTCTTAAAGCATAGAGAAAGCAGTTCAGTATTAGGTTCCCAAGGGATATCCGTATGTTCTAAGGCCACCTCAGTATAAGTCTGCTCAAAATGGCTGACCCATCTATCGGCAGGAATGACGCACTCTGTTTTTGACATATCATTATTTCTAAAGAAAGGGCTATTTACAATCTTCCAGAATTTAGAACTATTTGCCATAGTACTAGCCTGATTTAGATCCTCCCAAGCCTGTTCCCTAATTTCATCTTTTCTTGCTTTTAAGGCCATATTGTACGCTTTCCTACGGACTTTAATCAATACGTGATCCCTAGGCTTGTTTTTTAATGTGACAATTAGGGCTTTATGAGTTTTGGAGCAATCTGAGTTAAACCATTTAACCTCTTTGTTGTCACCTGGTCTTCCTTTATCAGTTAAATTTATTGCAATCCGCTTAGCCAAGTTATCGAATGCCTCTAATACCGCGTCAGGTTCAGTATGAGTACCAAGGCACTGCTCAATGTCTTCCCTACCTTCGGTGTACAGCTGGTTTAAAAAATCCTCCAGTATAATCTTCCCCCACCTTATTTTGCGGGCCTGGTCTGTTGGATAGAATTCTCTATTTGCAAGAGCCATAGGCTCTGTTCCCCGAAAGACTATCAAACCCTTAAATTCAACAATGATTGGGTTGTGGTCACTATAACCTGTCCAAGATGAGCTCACTTTCATTATGTTTTGAGACAACGGGGCAGACACCGCAATGTAATCTATGGTTGAACAACTCCCCCTCCCATAGAAGGAGGGCACTGCCACTGACTCGCTCATGTACTCTAAACAATGTAGATTGTTATCGGCAAATATACTCTCTAACAGGGTGCCTTGGGGAGAGTGTTCAAAATGAGCCACGGGAGCCATACTATCCGATGTTGTCCTATCCAGAATACAGTTTAAAGAGCAACGATGTACATTAAAGTCCCCCATTATGATAAATTCGCGGGGGGTACGACTATCCTGTGCAGCGTGCTCTATGAAGCTTTCAAGGAAAGCTAAATGCTCACTATCGTAGTTCCTGCGAAAGGAGTTATAAAAATTAATAACTACCAAAGTTGGGCTCCTGGGGAAAGTTAGTTCCACTGCTAACAGGTGTGGGGATGAGTTAGCCATACTTTTAATAGTACATGATAGTTTCAGCGAGATTAAAATAAGCAGGCCTCCTTTTGCTCATCCTGTAGCAGAAGGAGAAGCGGCCTTTGAAAAAGAAGCAAAGTCATCCAAGACAAAAGAGTCTGAGCTGTCCCAAGTTTCTTGCAATGCAACAATGTGGCCAGTTTTTATTATGGCTAACCAGTGCTCATCTTTTTTCACCCTCATCCCTGCGATGTTCCAGGACAAGAATTTGCTAAAGGATGAACCATTCACTGCAGGAACTAAATTCGACTTAATCTTATTGACCATAGTAACTGGTAAGGGGTGACTGATACGTGACATACCATCACTTGGGGCTAATGATCAGCCAACACTATCTAAGTCCCTCACTGGGGCGTATCTATTTACAAGGGGAATAGGCCTAGACGTATTTGGACACACTTTTGAGCCTTGCATCAACTTTCCTTGTGACAGACTACAGGCTTTCCCCTGTGTGCTCCAACATTGAACCCCTTCGGGATAAAAGAAAGAGAGCGGAAGGACCTGTATTCCTGTGTGGGAATCTGATTTATACTGGCTACAGGTCATAGCTCTAGCATATGACCGGTGTGTCAGATTCACCACAATGCAATCACCCCACCTGTCTTTGTTTGTGGCTTCCCCCACCCACCCCACTGTTCTGGCCATTATGACGTGGGTTATTATGCTGCGACCATTTACCAATGATCTGTCCGGCCAGTGGGTCACCTTGCGTATCAGATCTATTGTTGCCTCCTTAGCACCCCGCTTAATTGGAGGCACACCCACTAAAACACCTACTAGAGGAACTGACTCAAATGGTAGATTTAAGGTGTCAGTTCTCTCTTCTAGTTGACCAGGGTTGCTAGTGGATCTAAGATCCTGTGATTCAGCCCCCCCGGGTTACCCGAGAATCTATAGGATCAGTCACTAAAGGTCTATACGAGGCCGCCCCTGGGCCTTCATGTTCCTCCCTGTTATCTTTTGGGGCTCTTACACTAACTTGTGGGCCCAAATAGCCTAGGGGTTGCTTGTTACACCCTGGGACTGACTGAGGACTCTCCCTATATGCTAAGTGCGTACCACTACTTTATTTTTTATTTTTTTAACGAAGTTTTATATATCGCGAATTTGACCCGAAGGTATCGGGTATCAGAGCGCTTTACATAGCACCAGTTGCGTTACATGAGGACACATTCATTTTTTTGGTAGGCACGGGAAGATTAAGTGAATTGCCCAGAATCACAGGATGTTCAGCGTCATTGCCGAGACTCGAACCCGGTTCCCCAGATTCGAGGTCGACCGCCCTAGCCATTAGGCCAACTCCTCTCCCCACTTGCCTGACCACCCTTACTGATTGTGGGGACAATGGGATCAGAGTTACCCTGCGTAGATCCCAACCCGCCCCTCAAACCCACCGATTCTGTCACCATGCCACCCGATACAGGACTGTGAGGGGGCTCTTTCCACTTACAAAGTAATGCTTCCATCTTTTCTAACCGGACAATAACAGGTGCTAGTTGTGACCTTAAAATGTCTTCCATTTTTGGGAAAAGTTTAGTCAATATCTGGCTAGAAGCCACAGGATCTATGTCAACAATGTCTGATTCCACTTGTTTTTTAGGAGCCTGTGTAGGTTTTTTTACCACCCCCTCTTTTCTTTTTAACTGGAGGTTCCAGCATAGAAGCACCTTCCACTTGGATGCCCTCTGTTTCTACTGACGACGTGGTAACAACTGTTGAAGTAGGCACAGAGTCGCTGTGCCCCTCCACTGGGGCAGGGCCATTTGGGGATGGTGAACTCTGCGGTAGATTGGTTGGTTCCTGTGAAAGTCTCCTTTCCGTCAGGGCAATTTCATTAGACAGGACGTTTGCTGCTCTGGCAAGGAAAGAATCAAGAGTTGTTACAGCCGCCCCTCCCCCTGGCCCGGGCATGGTTTGCTTTCTCTTACCCATTGCCTTTTCACCTGGCCCGTAGTAAGAGACTCCACCAATAAATTTGCAGAAAATGCGGTTTCAATGATGTAACCCCGGGTTGCAGAGGTTAGGGGGGTAGCCCGGCCCGGCCTCTGATGGGCGCAGATGGGCCCGGGCACGCCGGCGCGCGTCCAGCGCTGTGGGGCCCGGCCAGTGCTCTTATGCGCCTCCGGGGGCAGGAAGTAGGCGGCGACGGCCGCAAAGGCTGCTGGGGCTTGTGGTCCTGGCAAGCAAGCTGACTGCAGCCCCCTCCTCTCGAAAACGGGCTCCCGCGCTGCCGGGCCCGGCCACTGCTCTTATGCGCCTCCGGGCGCAGGAAGAAGGCGGCGACGGCCGCAAAGGCTGCTGGGGCTTGTGGTCCTGGAAAGCAAGCTGACTGCTGCCATCTCCTCTCGAAAACGGGCTCCCGCGCTGCGGGCCCGGCCACTGCTTTTATGCGCCTCTGGGCGCAGGAAGAAGGTGGCGACGGCCGGGCTGCTGGGGCTTGTGGTCCTGGCAAGCAAGCTGACTGCTGCCCCCTCCTCTTGAAAACGGGCTCCTTGAGCAGGAAATCTACTGCCGCTTGAATTGTGCTACATTATTATACAAACAATACTGTCAATTTACATAAAAATTGAATATATATATTTAATATTGAATATATAGGTAAAAAAGTACACAAAAAGGAAAAAAATAAATTTTGATGCACCAGTGTTTCCCAAACTGAAAGAGAGAGATGACATTTTAGGTTGCTTTATTGTCTTAACATGAAGCTTGGTGTTAACTTTTCTTTATCTGACTGCACAGTGAAAGGAGCTTTAAAAGTGAATTAAAAGAGGGGGAGAGGTGTGGCGCAGCGGCCAGAGCGGCTGACTCCGGAGCGTGGGGATCACAGCTCGATCCCTGGTGCCGGCAGCAGCTAAGCTCAGCACCATGTGACTCTGGGCAATAGCTCACTTACTCTCCCCGACGGTCCCCAGCACCTTGATAGCTTAAGGGGTGATATGTTCGCGCTTTACAAATAAGGATTATTATGTGACAATGTAGAATGTTGTTTTTACAACACAAAAGAGAATGTAAATACCTTTCAATGAACTGTATGCATGCATCAGTTAATAAAGAAAAAAGAAAGCACTTTTTGTAATTATGAAGTGTGCTGGAAACAGAGATTTTAATAAGTTCAAAACAAATCAAGACACTTACTTGATGATACACAAATGATAAATATACTCACAAACCCGATTTATAAGATGTAAAGTTTTATCAGTAAAACTGTACGTCTATGCAAATTTAGCGGCCACTTCAATGGAAAATGTGCTGTCTGTATATGACAATGTGCTACCACATGATGAGTTACATAAAATAAAATCGCCCCGCCTCATGTTCATTAAAGGTAGGCGGGCCATGAAAGTTTGTAGTTCTAAAAAGTGGGTCATGGTTCTAAAAGGTTTGGCAACAACTGAGATACACCGCTAAGTGGTGATGGCGTTATGCCTTTCAGTAAAGTACATTATCTACTGTGATCGGAATTATTTCACGAAGTCATCTCCATTGAAATCGAACCTTTACCGCTTCATTTTTAGGGCATCAACAATTTGCATTTGCACCACAGTAATTTAACAAAACACAAATTAAATGAGTCACGTCGACCTGTGAGTTTAACAAACACATAGAAGAGCCACCATAGGTAATGCCACAAAACATGCTGTTAGGAACATCCTAGAGAATTCAGTGAACTTAACTCCTTGGGTCCAACTGACAAAAAACCCTTGAGACAAAGCCATAAATCTGCTTCAGTAGGGATTCTCCTACGTTTGGTGTAGACCTCCGATAATTTGGGGGTTCACAAATCATTCCACAAGTTCCCCAGGGCATAAGACTGCAGAATATTTCATGAAGAGCTCAAATATGCAAATATTGAGCATGCAGAAATGATGGGAAATGTGCATCGGCCTTCTCGTTTCCCTGAAAGGCAATTACCCCTGACTGAAGCATCTGTGTGCATTCAGTGGGTCGCATCATTTACATGTTGGAGCCAGTAAGAAGGCCAGGATGGAGCTATGAGACTGGTTATCATGACATCAAGCTCAGTAACACTGCGGTTAGAACCTCAGCTGCAGAATGCACAGCTGCCTCAACAGCATCTGCCACAAAAACCCAAGTCTGTGAAGAACAGACATAACCTTTGGTTCTGAAAGTAACTTTTTATAAGAAAAAGACACCTATAAAGATAGGAAAACAGTAGATACCATCAAAGCAGTCTTAAATAAAATGCATGAGAAATTAGAAGCATTTATTTATTTGTGATTTATAAAGCGTGGCTGTTATCCAAGTAAGGACATCCTGGCGCTGAGGACCTTAGCAGGAGGCAGCTGAAATTATTCTACTTGGAATAGCCAAGTTTTGATATATATACAAATCCTCTGCACAAGTTCAAAAGTAAATACATAAAGTTACAAAAAATATCACAATGATGCTTGTCTTTATATTTTCAGAAGTCTTTAATTCAAGATCTTTAAGCCTTCTTAGCCAACACGTGTTTCGTCGCTGTTACAGGGGATTACCCTGCGACTTCTTCAGGGCTGAGGTCAGTTTCAAGTAGTCTCTTAATTCCGGTGATAATTCCAACCCGGAAGGGGTTCCTATAAGTTCTGCTCCTGGAGAGGTAGACCAATTAGTCTTGTGTCCGGAAAGCTAAAATTGCTTCCAAATATAAGGGAGTTTCTTTTAGAAGAGCTTCCCCATCCGGCAGTATTAGGTAGAACCCTTCAGATCTCCAGGCCGTGGCGTGTTCGCCGTGCAAATCAGCATACTGCTGGTCTACCTCTCCAGGAGCAGAACTTATAGGAACCCCTTCCGGGTTGGAATTATCACCGGAATTAAGAGACTACTTGAAACTGACCTCAACCCTGAAGAAGTCGCAGAGTAATCCCCTGTAACAGCGATGAAACACGTGTTGGCTAAGAAGGCTTAAAGATCTTGAATTAAAGACATCTGAAAATATAAAGACAAGCATCATTGTGATATTTTATGTAACTTTATGTATTTACTTTTGAACGTGTGCAGAGGATTTGTATATATAGCATAAGTGGTCTGCTGGCCACACACGTGGGGATCTGGTGGTTTTTCCCTACCTTATGCACCGTGCCAGATTACTTACCATTACTGATTTGTACTTGTGATGTGATAGACCTTAGAGCGCCAATTTGCCTATTGCTGACCACCGACTGTATAACTAATAGCCAAGTTTTGAGGTCGTCCCTAAAAGTATGTAAGTTGGACTGCTGTGCGATGGATGGAGAAATCTTGTTATACGCCGACAATATTCTTCTGTATGTGGCCTCCCCTAGGTCTTCCATCCCGAGACTGATGAGCATCCTGTCAATCTTTGGGGAATAGTCCGGATATCTGATTAATTGGTCCAAATCAGTGATATTTGTCCTCAATGGCCCAACACCCCACCTTCCTCCAGGATGTGAGGCCTGTGTCGCAACGGAGAGTTTCTGATATCTGGGCATCTACGTTACCACTGATCCTAAGGGATTCGCAACTAAAAATCTGCTTGACACATCTTAAAAGGGATGTGCGACACTGGAGATCTCTCCCACTTTCTTTATTATGAAGAGTAGCACTCTTTAAAATGATGCCACTACCCCGCTTTCTCTACGTGCCACAGAACACCCCCTTTCCGGTACCTGACACATATTTTAAAGCAATAAATAGTGAAATCAGCACCCTGTTGTGGGATGGAGGATCCCCACGCATTGCACTAGTGAAACTGACACGGGGGTGGTACAATGGAGGGATAGCCCTACCCGATCTTCAATCATACTATGCAGCTAACGACTGTCAACCACTGGGCCCACCAGCCCAGGCAGGAGCCAGCCTATCGTATGGACCGCCTGGTTCTCCAACCGGGAGGATACCGCCGAGCACTATACACTGATCCATGCCGTCTTTCTCTGGAAGGACCAACCGCTCTAACGGTCACTCTTTGACATGTAACCCTGCGAAAACTGGGGTGGGAAAAGATCATGCAGGCCATGCCTCTGTGGGACGCCGAACTTTTAGGCACTATGGCAAAAAGGCAGGGATTCGATAAATGGGATAGGATAGGGATCTCTAACGTGGGGGACCTATGTAGTGCCGAAGGGGTGATTTCATTTGCAGACTTACAAAAAATCTACAAATTAGCTCCCACGGAGGACTTCCGCTATATAGAAATCTGACATACCCTCCAGGCAGTATTACCCCCTGGTGAAAGCCTATCGGAGTCGTCTTCTTTGGAGAACAGACTACTGGAAGAACACCTCACCACCAAGGCGACCTCTCTTACATATCGGAAACTCATAAATAATTCCCCAGTCACTCTCACCCAGCTCCGAAAACGCTGGGAGACAGACCTGGAAGATCTGCAAAATGAAGAATGGTTAGAAGCCTTGGCTTCACTGCGGGAAGTTTCTGTGCGACTACGCTTCCATTTAGTGCAACTTAAAGTACTTAATAGAGTCTACGTCTCCTGTACCACATGGGTAAAAATGGGCAGACAGACGGACACGATGTGTCTCAGGAAATGTGGGCAAGTAGGAACATTTTTCCATATCCTTTGGGGATGCCCAAAAGTCCAAACCTACTGGGGAGCGGTGCTATCATGTATTGGTGAGGTCACAGGAATAGCCATGTCTCTATCGGCCAAATGGTGCCTCCTCAACATTTGGGATGCCACTGATTTGTCATGGGCTTAACAAACCTGGTTTACATTGGGCATGATGGTAGCCAAACAAAATATCACACAGATGTGGGGGGTGGCGACAACTCAATCCCTTGGAGTTTGGAAGAGGGATTTGGATTGGTGCATGATAGCTGAGAGATCAGTGTTTGAAAATAGGGGATGCCCCAAAAAATGGGAGAAGATCTGGGGAAAATGGAATGTATATAGAGGGAGCCTATGCGCCACCGCGAGATCTAGGGCTTAAGATCCCATATTGCAGGAACACGCAATATGATTGGGCTTTGGGTGATGAATGTATTATCCCGTCTGCGCGACTCTTACTAGATGTGTGTCAAAGGCTGTTGACTTGCTAATTGATACCTACCTATTGTACAACACTGAGTTATGTTAGAAATATGGAACCGACTGTTGATTATCTTGCTTTGCTCATTAACTGTATAACAATCAGACATATGTAATGAGGTGGATAACCTTATGTTAATAAATAAATAAAAAAATTGGTAGAAGAGGAGCTTTGAAACCCCTCATGGCCGCAGAAAAGTGGTGTGGGCAGAAACGTGTTTACTCACTTTGACTTAAATCAAAAACATCAGTAGAGTGTGAAATTGACTTTTACAGATGTTCGTGTTAACTATTAATCTGATGGAGACTTCTAGCTGTAGATACCTTACTTTAGAATATTTCCAAGGCGTCAGACTGGAACTCGAAAATCTTGAGCAGTACCTCTGTGCGCCGGTAGTGACGTGGTGCCTGGTGGCATCTGCGCTGGAAGTGATGTGCGGGCAGTGCCTATATGGGCGCCACCCCAGTCTGCTGACATCAGTTTTTTTCTTTCCGCTCCATCAGGGCAGATCCGCAAGAGCTACCGGCGGTCCTTTTTTTGACTACTTTTTTCAGCCTTTTGTCAAAATTCTCCAGTGTGTTCTAGGCATTTTCCCAAAAGTCTGTGAAGTTAAAACCCTGTGGAGGCTGTCACAGGCAAATGTCTGTGACAGACCCCCATTTTGTTTGCTTGTGCTGCATGGAGACAGGCCACGGCTGACTAGGCCTGCCCAGACTACTGAGCGATGAACCCCAAGGCAGTCTGGGAGCTCCTGGTCACCTGACACTGGACAACTCCACATTGAGAAAGGTCCCGGGCCCACTCTCACAGTAGTTTCCAACGGTTGTCATCACATTCAAAATCCTTGACAGGTAAGTCCCACAAGAAAATGAAATCCAAGAAGTCGAAGCGTTCTTCAGCTTTACCGCGCTAGTCCAAGTCATCAGACGAGACACAGGAAAAATGCCATAAATCTAGGCCCTGCACCCACATGTCAGCCGCAGAGCCTGATTTTGTGTTTACTCTAATCCTCTCAGAATTTCCTGGAGCCAAAGTGACCCTCACCCAGCTGAAAGAATTTTATGAGGCCATGCACCTCATATTTGGGCCCTTTTGATCCTTTCCTGGATCAGGATCGGCTCCGGTCACGAGTCTGCGATCCTCCCTGGAGTCCGTTCCAGTGGTGTCATTCCAGGTGCTGCAGACACTCCTCGCCGACACCAACCCCATCATCATACCCAACTTGGATACGGAGCCGGACCGGCGTTGTTCAGTTTTGACTCCAGTGCCGACCAGACATAGACTCTCCGGCTCAGAGAGAGAGCCTAAATTTAATGTCAGGCCCTGTGGGGAAAGCGATCAGCAGAGTATAACTGGTATGAGGAACTGGCGGGTGCCAGTAGTCTGGTCACCTCTCCAGACACTGGCGTAATCTCTCCTCCTAATGTGTCTACAGAGGAAAGGGCTTCATTTGTAATGCTGGTGAGGAGGGAGGCTGAGGTCCTGGACCTTTCACTGCGATCGGTAAAAGTCAAGATTAACATCTTGACAGAGGTTCTTCAAACTGGGACAGTCCCCATGGAACCTCTTCTCTCCTTTAATGAAGATCTCACTAATGTGCTTCTCCAGGCCTGAGCCAAGCCCTGCACAGGCGCTCCTGTGCACAGAACGATTGCCCGCCGCCACTGCCCACTCCTGGGAATCTAACTTTCCTCACCCAGCACCCCCACACCTGAGAGCATGGTCATCCAGGTTTCTATGTCCTAGGTTAACCCTGGCACGTTCCCTAGCACACCACCGGATATGGAATCCTAGAGGCTGGATACCTTTTGCAAGAGGATTTTCTCTTCCCCCAGTCTTGCACTGCGGTCAGTGCACACCACCTGCCTCTTGTGCCCAGGCAGTTTGGGTCTGTGTAGCGCAAGTGCTGCCCATGGTCTTGGAAGAACCCCGAGCCATTTTCTCCAAGGCTATTGCCGATGACATGGATCCAGCAAATTTCACAATACGCTTCACACTGGGTATGACCGACTGGCATGGTAGAGCGATTGCTTCGTTTGTGGCACTTTGATACCATGCCTGGTTGAGGTCAACTGGTTTTTCTGGGGATGTCCAGGAATAACTCAAAGAGAGGCACTCTGGGCTTTTTCTGAGGTCCAGCATACATGCCCCAATATAATCAATTCAAAGAAGGTATGCAGTTCCTAATTGGTTCAGGGGGACAGGTGGACTAGTTGGTCATAAGTCCTCACTGTTTACTGGGGGAACAGGGTGTTCCTCCTGTTGGAATTAGGGCCCTCACACACCCGGCTGGGCGTCTTGCTTCATCATAGGGCGTGCTCCTCGTCAGGTCGGCGCTGCAATACCTGACGTGCTCCCTATGAGGGGCTCTTTGGCAGAGATCTTTTATTCCAATTAGCCGTTTGGTGCCGTGGGGGTGAGGGGCCTAAATGTGTAGATGTAAGGAGTGAAGGTGAGTGAACCAGGGGAAGTTAAAACAGGAATTGGAAGTGCCAGAGAAAACAATTTTAATCAGTAGTGCTTCCAACCTGATTAAAAACAATGTGGCGCACTACTGAAGTAATGTTTCAGAATGAAGCTCTCTATCAAGTGGTCAACATGTTTATCGCCTAGTTGTCCTATGATCTAGCGGCGATTCGTCAGGACCAGTATGTGAATCTATCTACACAACAGGTGGTTGTCCGGTAAAAGTGTCCCTGATAAGCCACCAAACAAACCTACTGTGTGGTACCTGTAATAGGAAGACCAACCCAGTTTGGATCGGTTACTAACAACATCGACTCTCGGCAGGATTGACACTTGGAAGTCCCAGTGTCATTTGCTGAACCGCAACACAGTCGGCAGACCTACCCACTCGCTACGGGTCCCCGGTCCCCATATTTAGGCCCCTCACCCCCACGGCACCAAAAGGCTAATTGGAATAAAAGATCTCCGCCAAAGAGCCCCTCATAGGCAGTCCGTCAGGTATTGGAGCGCAGACCTGACGAGGAGCACGCCCTATGATGAAGCATGACACCCAGCTGGGTGTGTGAGGGCCCTAATTCCAACAGGAGGAACTCCCTGTTCCCCCAGTAAACAGTGAGGACTTATGACCAACTAGTTCACCTGTCCCCCTGAACCAATTAGGAACTGCATACCTTCTTTGAATTGATGTCCAGGAATCCCTTTTGGACATGCCCTTCGATGGCACAGATCTATTTGGCATCAAGGCAGATTCAGTGCTTTAGCACTTCATGGACAGCATGGCCACCGCCTGGCTGTTGGTACTCTTCACGTCCGCACACCAACCCCATTCTGCCTTCCACCACTTCCGTGGCTATGGTAGGGGCCACCAGCCATGTCCATTTCCGCCCAGCCACCACAGCGAGCAGGCTCCGCAGTCCTTTCATGTCTGCACGCAGCTTCCGCAAGCCTCGTGAGACACAAGGCCAGAAATCTGCCCAGTCTGCCACCCCACCACAGCAGCCTACAAATCCCATTAATATGCCCTCTCAAACGCCATGGGCAACCGGTTGGCAGCAGGATCAGCACCACCTGCCCCAATGGCAGTCTATAACCTCGGACAAATGGGTGCTCCAAATTTCTCAGTGGGGTTACGCCCTTCAATTCACAGAAACCCCATCACCCATGCTACCCTCTTCAGATCGGGTTGTAGTTGCTATTCTCGCTACTTTCCAGTGCTGAAGAAGGACAAAGGCCTCTACCCTATACTGGACCTACATCCCTGAACTACTTCCTGAAAAAGGAGAAATTCAAAATGCTCACTTTGAATCAGTTCTTGCCTGCCCTGGAAACTGGATGGTAGTGCTGCACTTGCAGGATGCATATTTCCAAATAACCCTCCTGCTGGCCCACAGGCATTACCTGCGGTACGCGGTGGACAAGAGCACTTTCAGTTCACTCTGCTCCCTTTTGGCCTTACCAGTGCTCCACGGATGTTCACAAAGGTGATGGCGGTGATTGAAGTCCATCTGCAGAGGTCATGGTTTCCAGTCTTCCCCAGCCTCCACTACTGGCTGTTGAAAGTTGGCTCACCCCAGACAGTCGTCGCATACCTCCAGTCTACAGCGGGCCTCCGGCATTCGCTGAGATTCGCTATAAACGTGCAGAAGTCACACCTAACTCCCTCTCAGAAGCTCCCTTTCATCTGAGCCATTCTGGACACTGCTGTTCTGCTCCTACCCTCCAGAGCGGGTAGTCCAGAATATTTAGGCTAAGATTCCGATGTTTGAGCCTGTATCCCGGATTTCATTGAGACTGACTGTGAGGCTGCTGGGTCTCATGGCCTCCTGTATCCTGCTGGTAAAGCATCCCACAGGTCTCTGCAGTGGGACTAGAAATCCCAATGGGGGCAGCATCAGGGGAATCTCTCCAGTCTCGTCCAGATATCGTAGGGAACTGCAAAATACCTGTAATGGTGGCTGATGAACTGCTATTGGGTCGGCGGCAGGCTCCTCTCCCTTCCCCACCCAGACCTCACAGTGGTGGCAGATGTGTCCCTTCTGAGTTGGAGCAGCCATCTGGGAGAGGTTGAGATCAGAGGACTCTGGCATCAAGCTGTTGGAGTAGAGAGCGATTCGCTTGGCTACCTTCCATCAAGAGGAAGCGGGTTCAGTTGTTCACGGACAACACCACCGCAATGCGGTACTGCAACAAGCAGGACAGGTGGGGTCTTGGACCCTGTGCCAAGAGGCCCTGCATCTCTGGACATGGTTGGAAGGTCAGGACATTTTCCTGGTCATACAAAATCTGATGGGCTCTCTGAACGCCAGAGCGGACAAACTCAGCCATCGATGCCGAGCGGATCATAAATGGCGTCTCCATCAGGAGATCTCTTCCACAACAGGGATGAACCCTGGTTAGATCTACTTACCACCGCCTAGAACGTGTAATGTCAGCACTTAAACGTGTTGGAGTTTCCAAGACAGCTGTCGATCAGAGGTATGTTTCGCCCTGAGTGGGGCTCAGGACTCCTGTATGCCTTCTCACTGATACCACTCCTGCCTCGAGTTCTGAAGAAAATCCGGGCGTATCAGGCCCAAGACATCCTTGTGGCTCCAGATTGGGCAGGGGGGGTATGGTATCCCGAACTCATAATCATGAGCATCGGTCAGCCGGACAGGCAGCCTCTTCGGGAGGATCTCCTGTCTCAGCAACAGGGCAGAGATCTACACCCGAACCTGCACATGCTTTGCCTTCATGCGTGGAGATTTAGCAGCAGCAGTTTACTTTTTTTGATCTCCCCTCTGAAGTCTGTGAAGTCATGCTGGCAGACAGGTATCCATCAACTAAGAACGTATACATCTGCTATTGGTACAAGTTTGTGCTTTGGTGCGCTGAAAAGCGGGTTGATGCTTTTTCTGCATCTTTGTCCAAGATATTGTTGTTTGTTTTATCATCAGCCCAGCAAGGCTTCGCTTTGGGCACAGTTAAAGGGTATCTTTCAGCCATTTCAGCTTTCTTAGGGTTGCCAGATCAACCCTCCCTGTTCAAGTCACCAGTCTTGTTTCCTGAAAGTACTTCAGCACAATGTCCACCTAAGCCCTCCATTATGCCCCGATAATTTAAAGCAGAAAACAAAAATTTAAGGACCTGCATTGGCTTCCGATCCGCAAGGGTGTCCTCTTCAAGGCTCCGTGCTTGGCTCACAGAGCTCTCTCATATACCGGTCCCTCCTTTCTCAGTAGATGAGTAAATTCCATTTTTCTGCCAGCACTCTGCGCTCAGCCAATCTTCATTTGGCTGTTGTCATCTACATCAAGTTTATCATATATGGCGGGTGCTCTTCCTTCCTAGCGGCCAAAACATTTAAAACACTGCCTCTCTGTTTTAAATGGCAAAGGCTGTGAATATAGTAGTTACAGCCAGGATAAAAATCACGGGTCGAAGCCCATGTGGCGGAGTACAGCAAAGAGATATGGCCACTCCACGGTATCAAAGGCCATGCAAGCGTCGAGAGACAGGATCGCCACATCTTCACCAATTTTGTGTGCCCGACCCAGGACTCCATAAGCCCTGATTGGTCTGGATGGACCAGTTTTGACATTAGTGGGGTCAAACGGAGGGCCAAGAGCTTGGACAGGATCTTCGCTTCTGCATTCAATAAGGAAATGGTCCTGTAAGAGGCACATTGTTCGGGTGGTCTGACCTCTTTATGCATTACAATCACCGAGACGAGCCTCTGTTTCTCTGGGAGTATGCTTACGTTTCTACTTTCTTTGAACATTTTCAAGAGGTAGGGCCCTATGATGGGTGCCGTGAGTTTATATAGTTCTATAGGCATGCCGTTGGGACCCATTGCTTTGCCCAGTTGTAGTGCTCGAATGGCCTATTTCACTTCCTCCTCCATGAAGTTGCTGTCTAAACACGTTACCTCATCAGGAGAAAGGGTCGGGAGAGGTCTAGCCGTGAAAAAGGTTAGGGAGTCTTGTTCCGAGCCCATCGCATCGGAAGTGTATAGTTTACAATAATAGGTTGCGAAAGTGTCTGCGATAGCTTGTGGGTCGCTCAGGCGCTCACCGTCTGGCGACTCTATTGTCGCCACCCATCGGTTTGCCCGATCTCGTCTATCTAGTCAGGCAAGCAACTTTCCCATTCGGTCTCCCAGTTCATACACCCGGTGCTGTGTAGCTTTGTACTTGGTCCTAGCAGCTTCTGCTACTACATCCCTGTACTCCTGTTGTTTCAGGCATAAGCAGTGTAGTGTGTCTATTTGCATATCCTGCACTAACTGGGCCTCCAGCTTCAGAATCTCCTGCTTGAGCGCATCCACCGTGGCACATCTATCCCGTTTATGTCCTACCATCAGTGAGAGGGCCTGACCTCTGATTACTGCCTTATAGGCTTCCCGAGGCGTCATTTTCTTTGAAATAGTGGGTCTTTTGTGTTAGGAGCCCCTCCCATATTATTGGAAGTTTGAGGAGCCAGGGATTTATAGAGATTGTGTCCCTCACTCGTGGAGTGCCCCAACAGTATCTTGCCCACACAGGAGAGTGGTCCGATATACCCCTCGTTAGGTGTCGCACATCACGGAAATTCGTCAGAGAAGAGGCTGATGAAATGAGAAGGTCGATGCGGGACATGCTACCGTGGGCCCCAGAGTGAAGTGTTGTGAAGAAGGGTTAAGAGTCCTGCAGAAATCCACCATCCCCAGTGCTGCTAAAAAGTCTGCTAGTTGGGTTAAAGGAGGGAAGGTCTGCCTAGGGGGATGTCAGTCCATGATATCGCTAAGTGTCATATTAAAATCCCCAGAGAACAACTACTAAGTATGAACATTAAGGCCTGTGAATCCACATTCGAACAAAACCGCCTGGTGGCCAACCAGCAAACGGTCTGCAGTTCCTGTCCTTTTGTTCTAGAGGCAGGTTTCGTGAAATACGAGGACTTCTCATATCACTGTTGCCCAGGGAGAAATTTCCCTTATCAGGGCCTGCCTGATTAACTGCAGATCCCTCTCCAAACACACAGATGACTTCTGGCTCTCCTTGGAGGCGAACTCTTGGGATTTAATGTTTCTCACTGAAACTTGGCTCAAGGAAAGCTCAAATCCCGACCTAACGCTGGCCATTCCAGCTGGTTTCCGGTTGGTGGGTGCAAACAGAGGTGGCAACAAGATCGGAGGCGGAGTGGCTATTATTCTCAGGGAGGGCTGGGAAATCTCCTGCAGAAAGATTGAACAAATAGGGATCCTGGAGGCCATGTCCTTCTGTGTAAGGATCGCGTCCACTCCATCAGTGGCCGGGGTCCTAGTATACAGACCCCCCCAACACTCCAGCTTGCCATCTAGCATAGCTTTGCGATATAGCAGCAGACCTCTCCCTTAAACATGCCAGTTTCACTGTTCTTGGTGATTTTAACGTACATATGGACAGTGACAAATGTACGAAAGCTAACCAACTAGCTGAAACGTTGGACGGACTTAACTTGACACAGCGTGTACCTGCCCCCACACATGTTGCCGGCCACAAACTGGACCTCATCTTCTCTAATGACCCCAACCTGAGGGTAGAGGCTCCCCTACCACTAATGTGGTCGGACCATCTACTAATAACTTTCAGCTTCAAATTTTCTCACTACAGCGCTAGACCGCAGCACGACCCAGAGAGAAGGAGAAACTCAAGCAATGTCACTCGAGATAGTATGACACCTGCACTTTTAACGGTCCCACTTAGGTTTTCAGGGAATCCGGACGAGGATACAGCAAGCTTTAATAGCTGGGTGGTTAAGGCCCTAGACATTGTTGCCCACCCTAGATCAGTCACCTCCTCCAGGAAGAGACCGTCAGTCCCTTGGTTTCCCCCTGAGCTTTGAGCTGAGAAAAGCCTATGTAAAAAACTGGAGCGCACCTGGAGACAATCATATGACCCCGCAGCCAAGCTCTCCTATAGAAAGGCCCTAAAAAACGTTCACAAACTCAAGCGAAGCACTATGCGGGACTACTTCGCCCACAGGATTAAATTAGCTGAAAATTCTGCAAAACCACTATGCAAAATTGTTCAAGGCTTTACCAAACCAGCAGCCCTTGACAGTACCATGCTTCCTTCCTCTTCCCTCTGTGCTGGATTGTCAAACTTTTTCCAGGATAAAATTCAATCTATCTACGCCACTTTCCCATCCAACTTGACTCCATCCGAGCACAATGCTTCGTCGGACAACACTGAGGCATTGACCAAATTCCATCCTCTTACTCTCGATGCTTCCTTAAAAAAAGTATTAGTTTGCAAATCTGGCTCGCCGGGTGATCTTGCCCTGCCCAGTTCTTTAAACTTCTGGCCCCCTGTTTTAATGCCCCCCTGAACCAGATCTGGAACTTCTCTCTGAGTTCGGGCATCTTTCCAGCAGCTTGGAAACAGGCTTTCCTACTGCCAATCCTCAAGAAACCGGATGCAGACCTCGCAGAATATAAAAACTTCAGACCTATCTCTCTTCTGCCTGCTCCGGCGAAAATTCTCGAACAGATAGTCCAGAGTCAACTTTCGGAATTCCTGGAATCTAACAATCGATTTCACGACTCCCAATCCGGCTTTAGAGCAGGCTATAGCACGGAAACCGCACTCCTAAAAGTGTCAGAAAGTGTTCGCGACGCTATTGACCAGGGCAACGCAGCAATGCTTGTGCTGATGGTCCTGTCCACAGCCTTCGACACGGTGGCCCATCCGATTCTCCTGGAGAGATTAAAACGCCTGGGAATACAGGGCATGGCCCTGTCCTGGATCCGGTCCTTCCTTGGAGACCGGTCACAATAAGTTTTTCTACGTCCCTTCATCTCCTCCCAGAAACCCCTGCTGTGTGGGGTTCCCCAGGGATCCGCATTGAGTCCTCTCCTTTTCAATGCTTACCTCTCGCCGCCCTGGTCGAATCCTGCGGGGTGAAGGTGATCTCCTATGCGGATGACACTCAGCTGGTGTTCTCCTTTAAAGAACACTCAGAGGCTGCGTTTGTCAACTTTAGAAGGTGTCTGAGTAACATCTCGGCTTGGATGACCCAAAATTGCCTAAAGCTTAACTCGGATAAAACCGAGGTGCTCTTCTTCAACCAGCGGACCTCCCTACCCGCTGCGCTCTGGTGGCCACAAGAACTGAATCCCCCTCCTAAGCCAGTAGACTCAGTGAGAAACTTGGGGTTCAGATTTGATGCGATCTTACTTGTAAATCCCAGATTCGGCAAGTCTCCTCTTCCTGCTTTGGGAAGCTGCGGACTCTGAGGAAATTCCTCCACTTCCTACCATTGGACTGTAGGAGGACGGTAGTTCACGCCCTAATTACATCTCACCTGGACTACGCCAACGGTCTCTACTTGGGACTCCCCGCATTTCTGATTCGCAGACTGCAAATGATTCAGAATGCCGCAGCCAGATTAATCTGCAAGGTGCCTTACCGTCACTCCATCACTCCCCACCTGAGAAACCTTCATTGGCTGCCCATCATCAGGCGCATAGAATTTAAGGGACTCACCCTGGCGTACAGAGCCACCAGGGGCCGAGGCCCGGCATACCTGAGAGTCCGACTCCAACACTACCAACATGACCGGGCCTTGAGATCCAACCACCTGAAGCTCCTCACCATTCCCCGCTTTAGCGAGGACAGGCGGCAGAGCATTCGCGGTCAAGACCGCTAAACTCTGGAACGCCATGCCGCTCCGCTTGACTAAACCAGAACCGGCCTTACGGCGATCTCTAAAAACCTGGCTCTTCAACTGTTCCTAATCCTGAGTGAACCCTTTGTCAGTCGACTGCCTTAGCGCCGGCACACCTCTGTTGGGGATTTCTGTGCGCTCTATAAATTTCTAAAATAAAAATAAATATCAAGAACTCGCCCTCTGGTGCTTGGAGCATTAGTGCGCCTATGTTCGGGAAAGTGACATTATGAAAAGCTGGAGGTACATAGACAGATATAATGTTAATCTTCTCCCCTTCCCACGTCCCCGTCAGAGCAGCATATCTGCCATGCTTGTCCGTCCAGGTTGATTAATTGAAAGTGGAAAGCATTTTCTAAGAAGGATACCCATCCCACGGGAGCTGGAAGTGTAGCCCGTGTATACCACCAGTTTGTAGCCCCAACTGTCAAGTGCCTTACATGCAATGCCTAAAAGATGTGTCTCCGGCAAAAGAATGACGTCCGGAGAGTGTCGCTTGATCTACTGGAGCACTACTCCCCTTTTAATTTTATCCCCCAGTCTGTTAATGTTCCAGGATAGGAGGCGAAGCTCCAGGATCTTTGTATCCGTTCCTGCGCACATATACCTTTATAGGGTCTTTTTCTCCCCCTCCCCAATATTTTGTATTTTACCAATCCAAGGCTGCTGTACTGTGCTTAGAATAGTAATATGTAATTATTATTTTTTAGCTGTGCACAGAGAGTAATCACTATTTCTGTGCTCAAAGACATTCCTAAAAATATTAAACATATGTCACTTTTAAAGCTCGCAAGGATGGCATTGGGCTTACACTACGCTTAACAATTCTGCTAGAAAAACAGACATTTAAGGCAGGCGGATTTATAGTGTTGGTTATGTTGTAGATGAATAAGTTACTTAACTTGGGTAACGCTCTTTCTGCTAGAGACTCTATTTAGCCACAGCTTCCTAACCTTTTGAATATTCCCCAGGCATCAGACTGGATCTGGAAACATTTTCATAGTAACTCTGTGTGCTGGAAGGGGGAGCTGTGTGGCTCCACAATGATGCCATTCCTCTCCGGAAAAGATATCCGGGGCCCATATAAGTGCCACTCCTGCACGCTGTCAGTTTTTTTCTTTCCGTGCCAGCAGACGCGGATCCAGAGCTTCTTTTTGTCTCTCAGAGACCATTACCTGTTGGTGGCATTGTAGAAGTGCTCCATATAAAGGAGCAGCTCTCCACCTAAGTACTGGAAACTACCCTGGATTCCTTTGTATGGCACTCTCAGAGAGCAAGGGCTATATACATTTTAAAACACACTGGAGGTCACAACTGCGTAGTTACTGTTAAGTCAGAGTTTTCATAGGAATGGCATTTATTGTTTCTTTAATAACGTCTTCAATGCCTGGAGCCCCCTCCTAAGTCTTCATTTGCTCCTGGGGGCCTCCACCTCCCTTGGAGCTGCAGGAACAAAAAGAGCGTCACTGCACTCTTTAATTATCCGTCTCCGGGGCCCCTCCTCAAGTTTCTCCGGGGGCCCACCCAAGTCTCTCCGGGGACCAATAGCCTAGCCTGGCCCTCCTCCTTAGTCCATGTAAGCCGTTACTCATTTGCAATGGCTGATGATTTTTTTTTCATCATTATACAACCATGTGTATCAAATGCAATATATCTGCAATATATTTATCATGTGTTTTGATAGTATGCCTCTAGTTCATCTCTGCATTTGAATAAACTGATGGTGCTTAGGAGAAATAAGAATAGCTTTAGACTTTCAATTGAGTATGTACGGAAACTGCTGCGTTATTTCTTTCACCTTACATCATGATCACAAGGTTTATTTTTCTGAAAATAAATGCTCAGAATCTTATTTAATAGCTGTTCATAGACCTCTCAGAAAGAGAGATCTGAACATCAACAAGGAAAGAGCAGTGCAGCGCCAAGGCAAGTCATCCAAGGCCACCTCAGGTTGTTTGTTTCATAACATATTAACATAACAGAAACATAACAGCCTTGTTTTGCAGACAGCCATGTAAAGTGGATAAACCAATGAAGTACAAATGTGTGTTGATTCTAGTGAAACAAAGACCCTCATTATGGCACTAAATTTGATACATTAAGATTAGACATGTAGGGAT
Organism: Calotriton arnoldi; assembly: GCA_963921515.1. Classification (NCBI taxonomy): domain Eukaryota; kingdom Metazoa; phylum Chordata; class Amphibia; order Caudata; family Salamandridae; genus Calotriton; species Calotriton arnoldi. The sequence continues at coordinate 28,896 of CAWUFW010019898.1, forward strand.
TCTATAAATGCACCACGATAATATGCTGACAGTTTTCCTAATAAGGAAATTTCTTGCTTTTAATGTTATGATTTTACTGATTTCTGCAATTATGTTTAATTCATTCTGCACTAAATCCATGAAAGATAACTGTCGATTTCTTGTCTGTGCGCATTTGTAGCATATGGACGCGCAAACTCACAACAATAAATAAATATGCCGGACAGTCCCTGGCATTGTCAAGTGTTCAACAGCAACATCTCCAGATATGTTGAGAGAGATGCATAGGTCAAAACCAAGGCCACTGCAATTATGCGATTCTGCAGCTTTTTTCGCATAATGGTTGATTTGCCGCATAATCCACCACCTGTGGTATAATCTGCAGGTTTTAACAAAAAATATAATTTTCTAGGTCAAACGAATCAAAAGTTATTGAAAATGTTGAAACATGCATTTGCGCACAGTAAATGGCTCTTAAAGGTTAGCAGGCCATCTTTTAGTTGCTAATTTCTGTATTTAGTTGTTAAACTGGTACTATTGAGGTGAAACCTTCACCCAAACAGTATTACCATGTATAAAAATGATAAAATAATGAAGTATTACTTATAAAAAAAAAAAAACGCTGCATTACAACGCATAATATGCCTTTTCTTCCCACATAATTTACTCAACCCTGTTTGCATAATTCGGTGCTCCCCTGCGCATAATTCCAGGGGTCCTGGTCATAACTTGTCTGTTCCTTCAGAACTGGTAAGTTGGTTCAGACCACCGCTTGCTAAAGAGCCACAAGAGAACTACTGGGTCATATTCACATAACAGTTGTGAAAATATAACAGTATTTTACCAATCCAAAGGTGTAATACTGTACCTCGAATGTTAAAATGCCTTTGTCATGCGACCAGTACATGCTAATCCTATGATTACAGCCTTTATTACAAAATGGCAACATGCATTGTCACTTTTCTAGCTAGGCACGGATGGCATTAGGTGTAGGCTTACCCTATGCTAAACAATTCTGCTAGAAAAACAGATATTTGAGGTGAGCAGATTTAGGGTAGTTGTTTTTGTTGCAGATGCACTCCAGATAAAGGAGCAGCTCTCCATCTAAATACTGGGAAATACCCAGGATACCTTTGTATGATTTATATGGCACTCTAACCCAGCAAGTGCTCTATATGTAAGTGATACAGAAACAAAATGGGCAACCCAATGGCCCCTTGTGAGCTTGGGTATCAACCAGAGTATAGGCAATTTGCCAACACGTGAATCACTTAAACATATAATCTCTGAGGAAAAATGAATTGCCTTCCCCAGAATAGAGACATGCAGAGTTAATCTTAAGGTGCAAATCTATGATAAATGAATGACTGTATGAATCAATCGGAAAGGGAGCAGGCCTACACGATGTAGGAGAGTAGGATCTGCCTCTTATGTTGCCCCCACTTTTTTTCTGATGTTTACACTGGTTTCTGGCTATAGTCTGGCTGGGCCCCTGCTAATCAGGGCCCCAGCCTCTCTGTTCTCTCTAAACGATTTGGAGTGCACTCTAGGTGCACTAGTGATTGGATACTGTGGTACCTTATGAGTCCCTAGTATATGGTACCTTAGGTACCAAGGGCATATGTACTTCACAGGCCTACCAGGGGCTGCAGCATGTATTATGCCACCCCTGGGAAGCAGACTAAATCTGACACCACAGGCCTGCTACTGCAGCCTGGGTGAGGTGGTGCTAGCACTCCTCACTGAGGTATAGGTTCCCTATATCTCTCCTGCACACACATATAAACCTATCAGTCACCCCTAAGGCAGGCCCTATCAATCCTGAGGGCAGGGTGCTTGGCTTCTATTTGAGGGGGTGCCTCTGCCTGAGCAGGGCCCCTCTGCAGCCCTCAGAGTCCATTCTCTGGTGCTGTTTGTGGATGCGGTTAAACCATATACTTTTAAGTGCATTATATCCTCGCGGTAGAATGCTAACTTTGGAATGGCTGCATCGAAACATGTCGTGTTTGGTGTCAAACATCTTGGAATACTACCCCCGCCAGTCCTGGCGGCGGGGGTAGTATTCCACCCTTCTAGAGGGATAGACATGTACCTACTGTGGAAACGCGGTAGAATCCTGCAGAGCCCTGGCATCACAAAATGGATGCCACCAGTCACAGACACTGGGCTGCCCTCCTGCTGATGACCAACACTCGCAGTGGAGGAAGCCCAACAATAGATATCCTGTCCCAAGGGGGTGTGACCACCTTCCAGACAGGGTTTAGTGTATTGGGGCTGGGTGGGTGCACTCTTAGAGTGCTTTGAAGTCCTGCACTGGGGGAGCAGAAGGCTCCTCTGTGCATATGCCAGTTCAAACCGGCTCAGGGGCTACCTGCCCCTGCTCTGGCGTGAAACTGGACAAAGGGAAGTGGGTGTAGCCACCCACTCCCCTGACCCTCCCATAGGTACGGTCATAGAGCTAGTCCCTCCCTTTCTTTTAGTATAAGAGGGGGAACCTGTGCATAGCACCCTAGATTTCCTGGACGACGCTCTGAAGAAGAATCCCGGACCTTCGACGTTCCACTACCTCTGGAAGACGGAAGAATCTCCTTGGAGTCAAGGAGTGACTCCCCTGCTTGGCAGGCACCAAAAACTACAAACGACGGTCGCAAACTACGCCGCTCCCGCCGGAGTCCGAAGTCCCTGCAGCCCAAGAAGTGGATTTCCTGACTTCTCAAAGGCCATCGTGAGTCCCCAGCGAAGCTGAGGACAGTGGACCCCAAGAGTAACGAGGAACCGCGACCCCTGGGTACCGTGCACTATTGTCGAGTGCAACCCCTTCACAACGTTCCACGAACTTGTGCTTTGGACCACGTGTGGTCCCAGCCTCTAGCAGGAATCCCTCCTAAGATCAGAGGCCTACCACGTCCCGAGTGACCGTGGGCCCCTGTGAGCGGATCCTCCCGAGGCGTCTTCGCGATCCCTTGCCAGCCGGCTTGTGGGTCCCCACAAGACTTTCTAAAGAAACCGAAGGGCTCCCCTGGTTGCTCCAGGCCTGCCCTGACTTACCCTCGCTGGGTGAGTCCCACAGACCTTGCTGGTCTGCGACATTGTCTCTTCACGCTCTCCCCGAGACTTGCTGTTACCAAGGCTTGTTGGCTCCGATCGAGTTGCCGACACCGCAGTAAGCTGCAGACATCGTGGGACACGCCGAATCCAGCTCCTGGTCGTCGTCGACGCCTCCTGGACCTCGTGGCTGAAGAGTCAAGGCAACCGCGAACGACCTGAATCTTGCGACGACGGTGGGCATCCATCTTCCTTGCCCCGAGTCACTGCCAAGTGACTTTGAACACTGTCCCCTCTGCTTTCAGGTCTTCCATCTTCTGAATCCAGGCTTGGATTCCTCCGGACACTTCTCCAGTCGCCGCAAGCAGCAAGTCTTCACTGGCTCCCATTGAAAACGACGCCGCGACCCGACACCAAAGAACCCCTATGCACCCGGCTCCCCTGGGTGAGGTAACTTCAGCACTACGGTGCTCCTGTGGGTGTGGGCCCTAGAACAACTTACCCTGTAAGTGACTTGCTTGTAGCTTCCCTCGAAGTGTCCTAAAACTCTCCTTTTCTAAGTGCGACAATTGCGCTGACTCGTACAGGGTTCGCGTCTGTGTTAGACACAGCGCGTCCATCTCCTTTGCAACACTATCTAGAACTGTATCCTTCGACTCGTACTGAGTCCGATCGGTGTTCGCCTCGAACACACAAAGGGCCTGTAACACTGAGATCTCCATTGCACTGACTCGCACCAGGTTCGCGTCTGTGTTAGACACAGCGCGTCCATCTCCCTTGCAACTCTATCTATAACCTCGTCCTTCGACTCATACAAGGACCGATCGGTGTGTTCGCCTCGAACACGCAAGGGACCTTTAACATTGATATCCCAATCGCGTCTGAGCATATAGACTCGCACAGGACTCGCACCGGTGCCAGGTCACCGCGTCCGTCCCCTGTGGGTCTCCTACAACTACCTGGGGTGGTTCTTGGGGGTCCCTCGATTCTAGATGCCCTAGACCTAGGTCTAGCCAAACTAAGATTGTGATATTCGATTGTGCTAAACTTATTTTGATAACATTTGATTTGTACATATGTTCCTGACTTCTAATCTCATAAAGAGATTAGTAGAGAGTGTTTATTAATAAATACATATATATTTGATATATATACCTGTGTGGTGTCTTTTCATTTGGTGATTCAAGAGATTGTGTGGTAAAACAAGCTGCTTTACATTCCTTCAAGACTTAGCCTGAAGGCTGCTCTCCACAGCTACCACTAGGATAGCTTTCTATAAAGGTTGTCTTAAACCTATCTACCATAAGAGTCGAATTGTTCTGGTGCAAGGTGTCCACTTTAATTAGTGAACAGCATATACCAGGCCAACTTCTCACACACGATAACAAATGTTATGAAAAATATCTATATAGTTTATTATGAAGATAGTGTAGGAAAAACAAATAAACACTTAATACATTAATCATATGAAGTAAATAAAATGTGATATTTCAGGACCATAGATCATTGTACGCTAAGTCCACTCTTTATCACTGTGCATTGCACAGATCAATTGATTCAAGTCCAAAGATTCATAGATTTATATGAAATAGGTGGAACTGGCATCGACGTTTCGTTCTCCAATGTCAGCAGTACGCGAGACCATCCTCAGGACCTCAATAATTACAGGAGATTTAAGTTGACCCAAAAGACAAATAAATTTAGCTGTAAGTGTGTATAAACTTTGTGTAGGTATTTTGACTGTGTAAACTAAACCAATTGAATCAAATTTGAATAATTCAGGCAATTCAGCTTGTAAATCTCCTGTAACTATTGTGGTCCTGAGGATGGTCTCACGTACTGCTGACATTGGAGAGAAACATTCACACTAGTTGCACTTCTTTCATATAAACTTTTGGATCTTCATCCTTGAATCAACTGATTTATGCAATGGACTGATTCCATAAATATAATGAGTGGGCTTTGCATACATTCATCTATGGTCCTGAAATATCAAATTTTATGTACTTCATATGCACATGACTAATGTATGAATAGTTTGTTTGATGTGCATCCTATGCTCTACACTATCTTCATTATAAACTATATAAATATTTTTCAAAACATTTTTTATTGTGTATGCCTGTTCTCTTTTCGATTGAGTCATATGGTCATTGATTTATCATAGATTGCGGCTTAAGATTTACTCTGCTTGTCTCCATTCTGGGGCAGACAATTCACTTTTACTCAGAAATGACATGTTTAAATGATTCCTTTGTCGGCAAATTAACGTTTCTCTCTATATATAAATAGGTCATGATGCCCACCCCTCCCTTAACAGTGGTACAAAAATAAAAAGCATAATACATAGCTGCCAAGTTTTCCCAAGTCCATGCATGATGTGCTTGTCCAGTCCAGGTTTTCCTTTGAATTCTGGGACTTGTAGTTGTCTTTTATATTGGAATAAACATGACTACAAGTCCCAGAGTTCAAAGGAAAAAAAAACGGACTGAAGCAGCACATCACACATGGACCTGGGAAACCTGGACTGATAATACACTTAGTGGATCTGCATATATGGTTTAGGCCTGCTGTTTTTAACGTGCAGTAGTTATAAACAAAGGACTTTAATCATATACAAAGTACTAGAGGTTTAAACCAAGCAGTGAGCTAGACTGATAATAACTAACTTTTGTGAGTATGGCCCAGTTTATTCTTACGCCAGCTGATCCTAGAATAAAATCTGTAAAAATAAACATTGCTTTCTTAAGCGAGTTAAGCTGTACTGTGGTAATAACATGGAATGTGACTTTTGCACTATAGTAATATATGAGTCTAAGAATGTTTGTTAGTGCACTTGTTCCTAAAACATATTATCTGAAATACAGGAGTGTACAGTTCCTTAAACAAGGGTAAAGTACTAGTGAAATATCAAGTCAGTGGAATATGCTCCAATAGGAGCAAGTGCCCTCAGACACCCCGAAAGGTGTCATGCTAAATCATCTGGGCATGCTCCTCGTCGGGCCGTCGCTGCAATGCTCAACGGGCAATCGCGAAGGGGCTCTTTGCTGGAGATCTTTTTGATTTTGCTTATGGATGAAGTGTGGGTATGTGGGGTGTGAAGTATATGTAGTGTGGTGAAAGAGACTTAAAATAGGTATAGGCCAATGATGCCACTATTACGATTAAACAGGCTGATAAAGGAGGTGCGATTGTAATTATGTCCTCCAATGACTACAAGACAGAATGCCTCCGTCAACTACAGGACACTCACTACTATAGCCCAATAACTGAAGACCCCAGAGCCCGCCTGATGACAAATATCAGCAGCATAGTCACTTCCACATTGAGTCAGGGGTGGCTTTCAAAGAACGAGGCTGAGTTCTTGATCAATAAAAACCCAAAAGTTCCTTATTTCTACACCCTTCCTAAAATTCATAAAGGCACCCTCCCTCCACCAGGAAGACCCATATTTTCATTGATAGGTTCCCTATTGGAACCTCTATCGAAATTTTGTGATCATTTCCTTAAACCTTTAGTCAAAAAAACTCCATCTTTTGTTCAAGATACAAGAGACATACTGAACTTAATCATACTGACCAATGCTGAGAGACCACAAATTGATTTCCTAGTCACCCTCTACTTAGAAGCCCTATACACAAACATCCCCCAGAGGGCCACACTTGAGGTAGTCAAAGAGATTCTGAGGTCAGGAAATTGGACATGCCCAACACCAATAAGCTTCATAATGGAGTGTGCAATGTTAGCCCTAACGGAAAACTTTTTCAGTTTGAAGACCGTCTGTTCCACCAAACCCAGGGGACCTCAATGGGCAGCACCTGCGCCCCAAGTCTGGCATGCCTGTACATGTCAGCCTTTGAAGAAAAACATATCATGTCCCCCTCTAACCTGTACAAGAGGAATATTGTGACGTGGCGTCGTTACATCAACGATATACTGATTTTTTGGAAAGGGAACAAGGACACACTCACCCTTTTTATAGGATGGATTAACAATCTGAACCCATACTTAAAATTCACTACTAATCTTTCTGAGGAGGAACTCCCATTTCTCGACCTACTTATCAATCTTTCTGATGGAGAACTAAACACAAAAACTTTTAAAAAACTGACTGACCGCCATAGTCTACTTCTGTTCAGCAGCCACCATCAGAGGGCCCTACGGGAGAACCTTCCTTCTGGTCAGTTTCTGCGCTTGCGCCGCAACTGCAGTAACATATGTGACTATAAAGAACAAGCCAATGACCTGGCGACACATCTTGCTAGACGCGAGTATCCGCCCAGACATATCAAAACTGCACAAAAGCGAGCATGCAATAACAACAGAGAATCCCTCCTAGAACCACGAGAAAAACCTCAGTCAGATGATTTGACATGTTACCACATTCACTCCAGAGTCCAACTTTATCACAAAAGTTATTAAGAAACACTGGAAAATTCTACAAACAGGCAAGCTAACATTCAATCCACCTAGATTTGCATTCAAAAGAACAGAAAACCTGAAAGACATGCTCATTGATACAAGGCCGAAAACATACACACCTCCTGTGCAGAGACCACTTTGGAATCTGCCACCTGTGGTTGGACATTACCCGTGTGGCCTGTGCAACATCTGTCCCTTAACACAGCCAACAAAGAAGGTTCAACTGACTGACACCCTAACATGGACACAACAAAAACATACCAACTGCACGACTCGGAATTGCATATACTTGAGTACTTGTCCCTGCCAACTCAGATATATAGGGATGACCACTCGAGCTGTTAAGGTACGAATTACCGGAACCTGCAGCAATATCAGGTGCAAAAGAATCACCACTAAGATGTGTACCCATTACACCACGATTGGGCATACACTAGATGACCTGAGGTGGACCATACTTGAGGCTCACACACAGATAAGACAAGAAACGCTCTTTAGAAAGGAGCAAAAGTGGATCTTCAGATTGTCCACCCATAAAGTTGGGCTGAATGATGACATACCATGGGGGGGAACTCAACAAATAGAGAATCCCAGACATTCATCTACCTGTGTCTCAAATTACAAAATACAGGATGTTCCTAATCCCAACGTCACACACGATGGGATTGGGTTGTTTTATCTTTTACCCTACGACTCATGACTTGCCCCAACACATGAAACAATTTATTAACATCTATGTCCTTGGCACAATTCATGCACCTTTCCCTGACACCCAAAACTAGCTACAATCTAAACTAAATGAAATAATTTATGTTAATCCTCTCAGTTTTTATGTCAATTATAACATATCTCTATATGCACCATTAAGAGGACGGCACTTGAGATTTGACGGTTTAGAAATCGCTCGCATAAAATTCTGTTAATGCCACGATTTTTTAACGAGTCTGGTCACAACACACCCAAAACCCTCTGATATTGTTGGATGATCCCAAGAACCAGAAGACCTCAATGAACTGAGCTCTCAAAGAAAATGCACCTTTCCCCGACACCCAATAATCTAAACTGAATCAAGGAACTATATAAATCCTCTCAGTATTTACGTCAATTACCACATATCACTGTAGGCACCTTTAACAGGACGAGACTTGAGACGATTTTTGATGGTTGTCATACCGCTTACATAAAATTCTTTTAATGCCACTGTATTTTTTAATAGTCTGGTCATAATACACCCAAAACCCTGTGATATTGTTGGATGATCCTAGGAATCAGATTACTTTAATGACCTGAGTCTCTAAATTAGTGTTAGCACAAATACTTACCTGATTCTGGCACGTAACAGTTGAAATTAACCCGAGAGCCCTTCCGCTCTCCCCAAGATTCCGCCATGGGACACGCACTAGTCTCTGAAGATCTTCAACAGGAAGTTGAGAAATCTTTATTTGACTGCCCGTGACAGACAACTCTGTTACGGAACACAGAGCCGGGGTAGGTGCAGAGGTGAACACAACACAGCCGTTGAGTGAGTATTGACCCACAGAAGGATGGCAGACAGGATTTAGGGTAAGGCGCTTGATCACTGCTAACCTGCGCGACGTACCCTCTAACCTTAGGTCGCAAATGAACAGTTCGCTCTGTACGTTTCCGTTAGACCCGCATTGACCCAAAAACGGGTGAGTAAGCCTTTAAGTTACATTGCATTGTAAACACGTGTGAGGAGATGTTAGATCACGGCACTTAGCCTCTGTCGGCGAGCCTTAATGTTTGTACGCAAAGTCAATTAATCTTGAACCCGGTGGGCGACACCTGCAGTCTCACACAGGGGTACCGGCCACAAATATAGATTAATTTTGGTTGTTTTATCTATGATAAAGGGCACCGAGACCACGTGCCTTTTGGTATTTACGGCTTACTGCTGACACAGGTTGGCATTGCACACGTGTGAGGCAATGATGAATCACGCCGCACAGCCTCTAACTACGAGCTATCTCTTGTGTACATAAGGTTAAATAGTTGTGAACCCGAAGGGTGACACATGTAATCCAACAGCAGGAGCCCCTTCAACACAGACATAATTACTTCGTCTGTGAATTCACGATAAAGAGCACCAACACCAAATGATCATTGCGAGCGGTGTTTACTTGCAGGAGAACACACAGGTCACTGACATATCCTTGGGTAATGTGCACGATGGTGAGACCATTTGTTCTCCATATTCTCTATGGTGAGACCATTCGTTCTCCATATTCTCTTTCCCTTCTCTCCCCTCCCCAAAACCCCCCCTGCCCCCCCCTTTTCATAACTGATACCGTGAACTGCAAAATTGGGGCATCAATGTATTAAGTAAATGAGCATAAAGCCAATGCACATGTTTGAATTCAGCCATACTTTGGTCAGAATCATGATAAGATTTTAAGTATCACATGCACTGTTTGTCATTTTTTGTCTTTCAGGTCAGTTAGATTAACAAGGTAGACTCATGCTTTGTTTCACATGTTGTGACTGGTTACAAGAATTTCCAATACACTTGAACGAATCAGTTCCAATGTAGTGTAGGTTGCTTTTTCTCCGGTCCTGACGAATTGCCAACAGACCCTTTGGGCTATTGTAGGCAAGAAACATGTTGACCTCACTTTTTAGAACCTAATCACGTCTGCTACCTAGGACCATTGTATCCCATACGAGCACCACTATATATTTTAATTAGGGTAGTGAGCTACATGAACAAAGTTTATTCAAACCTAGCATCCCTATACCTATTTTAAGTCTTTCACCACACTACATACACTTCACACCCCAGATACCCACACCTGATCCATCGTCAAAATCAAAAAGATCTCAGGCAAACAGCCCCTTCACGGTTGCCCATCGGGCATTGCAGCGCCGGCCCGACGAGGAGCATGCCCAGATGATGAAGCATGACACCTTTCGGGGTGTGTGAGGGCACTTGCTCCTATTGGAGCATATTCCACTGACTTGATATTTCACTAGTACTTTACCCTTGTTTAAGCAAATGCACACTCCTGTTTTTCAGATACTGTCTAAAGCAGCATATGTGCTGGACCTGTCCAAAAGCTCCTGGTTCCTCTTATTTAAACTAAAACATATTATCGCCATATTTATTTTCGATGCCTTGGCATATGTAGGTATAAATGTGTTTTTGTGTGTGAAAATACACACATAATATATGTATTTATATGTGTATATACGTGTGTGTGTGTATATATGTGTATGTAAATATATATGTGTGTGTATATATATATGCATATATATATTCACTGAAAAAAACACAGGTTTCAGGGACGTTGTAGTTAGGCTGACATTTCACTCATACAAAACCAGAGAAATTGAGCTGTTATAGTTAGCTGAGCTAACTATAACTTGCGCCCCCACAATGCACTGCTGATGACGTCACATATTACATCACTCATGACATGGTCAGTGACATCACTGATGACATCTCAAATGACATCACTGATGACAACATCCAGGGACTGAGTGTTTCTAAAAAGTTTAAGAATGTTATATATATATATATATACACGCCAAAGTGTATTGAAGAATGAGTGGGTGTATGAGTGTCTGTATGGATGATTTAGTGGGTACGTGATTGACTGTATAAGGGAGTGATTAAACGTGTCTTAGTGAATGTATGGGTGAGTGACTAATCTGTGTGAATGTGTGTATCAGTCTGTCAGTTGGTGTGTAAGTGGCTGCATGGGTTGGTGAGTAGGTACATGAGTGCCTATATGGGTTATTGATTAGTTATCTGACTACCTGTATGGGTGCCTGAGTGTCTGTGTGGGTGGGTGAGGGGGTGTGTGATGCCCTGCATCGATGTATGAGTGGGTGAATCCCTGGGTGTATGGGTTCATGAGTGCGTCTGTGAGGGACTGTATGGGGGCGTGAGTGTGCGTTTGGCTGTGTCGAGTGAATCAATGTCTCAGTGGTATATGGGTGAGTAACTGCATATGTGAAAGGCAGTATATGTGAGTACATAAGTGACTATGTGTAAGTGAGTGATTGTGAGTGTGGCTGTATAGGTGAGTATGTGCTTGTGTCAGCGACTGTATAGGAGAGTAAGCATTTGTTAGTATCTGTATGAGTAGGGAGTGTGTGTGTGTTTCTGTATGGGTAAGTGGCTGTGTGATTGAGTGTTTGGGTGAGTGAGTAGGTGTGTGAATAGCTCTTTGAGTGACTGACGGTGTATGAGTGGCTGTATGGGTGAATGAGTGGATATATCAGTGGCTGTATTGGTGAGTGACTGGATGTATGAGTGCCTGTATGGGTGAGTGAGTGGATGTGTATGTAGACCTATGAATCAGTGAGTGGGTATGTACGTACTGGTATTGGGGTGTCAATGGTTTCAAGAATGGTAGTCTGAAATTTGGAATAGGTGTATGAAAGGTTATATTGGGGTGTGAGTAGGTGCATCAGAGATTATGTGGATGATGTCATCAGTGATACCATCAGTGATGTCATTTGAGATGTCACTGACCATGTCATGAGTGATGTAAAATGTGACGTCATCAGCAGTGCATTGCCGGGGTGCGAGGTATAGTTAGCTCTAACAGCTCAAATTCTCTGGTTTATATGAGTGAAATGTCAGCCTAACTATACCGTTCCTGAAACCTGAGGCTTTTTCAGTGAATATCAAAAGGTATTTTAAATGCTAATTTCCAACTATAACGTCCCTGAAAACTGTGTTTTTTTCAGTGAATTTCTAAGGTTTTTTAAAGGCTAATTTCTAACTATAACGTCCCTGAAATTGTGTTTTTTCCAGTGAATTTCTAAGGTTTTTTAAATGCTAAATTCTAACCAAACCTACATAGGTAAGACATGTGCAGAAAGAGGAAGAAAGGTGAAGAAAGAAGCAAGAGAAGTGCAGAAAGAGGCAAGAGAAATGCAGAAAGAGGCAAGAGAGGTGCAGAAAGAGGCAAGAGAGGTGCAAAAAGAGGCAAGAGAGGTGCAGAAAAAGGTAAGAAAGGTGCAGAAAGAGGCAAGAGAGATGCAGAAAGAGGAAGAAAGGTGCAGAAAGAGGCAAGAGAGGTGCAGAAAGAGGCAAGAGAGGTGCAGAAAGAAGAAGAAAGGTGCAGAAAGAGGCAAGAGAGGAGCAGAAAGAGGCAAGAGAGGTGGAGAAAGAGGCAAGAGAGGTGGAGAAAGAGGCAAGAGGCAAGATAAGTGCAGAAAGAGGCAAGAGAGGTGCAGAAAGAGGCAAGAGAGGTGGAGAAAGAGGCAAGAGAGGTGGAGAAAGAGGCAAGAGAAGTGCAGAAAGAGGCAAGAGAGGTACAGAAAGAGGCAAGAGAGGTGCAGAAAGAGGCAAGAGAGGTGCAGAAAGAGGAAGAAAGGTGCAGAAAGAAGCAAGAGAAGTGCAGAAAGAGGCAAGAGAAATGCAGAAAGAGGCAAGAGAGGTGCAAAAAGAGGCAAGAGAGGTGCAAAAAGAGGCAAGAGAAGTGCAGAAAAATGTAAGAAAGGTGCAGAAAGAGGCGAGAGGTGCAGAAAGAGGCAAGAGAGGTGCAGAAAGAAGAAGAAAGGTGCAGAAAGAGGCAAGAGAGGAGCAGAAAGAGGAAGAAAGAAGCAAGAGAAGTACAGAAAGAAGCAAAAGAGGTGCAGAGAAAAGCAAGAGGTGCAGAAAGAGGCAACAGAGGTGCATAAAGAGGCAAGAGAGGAACATAAAGAGGCAAGACAGGTGCATAAAGAGGCAAGAGAGGTGCAGAAAGAGGTAAGAGAGGTGCAGAAAGAGGTTAAGAGAGGTGCAGAAAGAGGTGGAGAAAGAGGTGCGTCAAGAGAGGTGGAGAAAGAGGCAAGAGAAGTGCAGGAAGCGGCAAGAGAGGTGCAGAAAGCTGCAAGAGAGGTGCAGAAAGAGGCAAGAGAAGAGCAGAAAGAGGAAGAAAGGTGCAAGAGAAGTGCAGAAAGAAGAAAGGCACAGAAAGAAGCAAGAGAGGTGCAGAAAGAGGCAAGAGAGGTGCGTCAAGAGAGGTGGAGAAAGAGGCAAGAGAAGTGCAGGAAGCGGCAAGAGAGGTGCAGAAAGCTGCAAGAGAGGTGCAGAAAGAGGCAAGAGAGGTGCAGAAAGAGGCAAGAGAGGAGCAGAAAGAGGAAGAAAGGTGCAAGAGAAGTGAAGAAAGAAGAAAGGCACAGAAAGAAGCAAGAGAGATGCAGAAAGAGGCAAGAGAGGTGAAGAAAGAGGCAAGAGAGGTGAAGAAAGAGGCAAGAGAAGTGCAGAAAGAGGCAAGAGAGGTGCAGAAAGAGGCAAGTAAGGAGCAGAAAGAGGCAAGAGAGGTGCAGAAAGAGGCAAGAGAGGTGCGGAAAGAGGCAAGAGAAGTGCAGAAAGAGGCAAGAGAAATGCAGAAAGAGGCAAGAGAGGTGCAAAAAGAGGCAATAGAGGTGCAGAAAGAGGCAAGAGAGGTGCAGAAAGAGGCAAGAGAGGTGCAGAAAGAAGAAGAAAGGTGCAGAAAGAGGCAAGAAAGGTGCAGAAAGAGGCAAGAGGGGTGCAGAAAGAGGAAGAAAGGCACAGAAAGAAGCAAGAGAAGTACAGAAGAAAGCATAAGAGGTGCAGAAAGAAGCAAAAGAGGTGCAGAGAGAGGCAAGAGAGGTGCAGAAAGAGGCAAGAGAGGTGCAGAAAGAGGTAAAAAGTTGCAGAAAGAGGCAAGAGAGGTGCAGAAAGAAGAAAGGCACAGAAAGAAGCAAGAGAGGTGCAGAAAGAGGCAAGAGAGGTGCGGCAAGAGAGGTGGAGAAAGAGGCAAGAGAAGTACAGAAAGCGGCAAGAGAGGTGCAGAAAGCGGCAAGAGAGGTGCAGAAAGAGGAAAGAGGTGCAGAAAGAGGAAAGAGAGGTGCAGAAAGAGGCAAGAGAGGTGCAGAAAGAGGCAAGAGAAGTGCAGAAAGAGGCAAGAGAGGTGGAGAAAGAGGCAAGTAAGGTACAGAAAGAGGCAAGAGAGGTGCAGAAAGAGGCAAGAGAGGTGCAGAAAGAAGAAGAAAGGTGCAGAAAGAGGCGAGAGGTGCAGAAAGAGGAAGAAAGGCACAGAAAGAAGCAAAAGAGGTGCAGAAAGAAGCAAAAGAGATGCATAAAGAGGCAAGAGAGGTGCATAAAGAGGCAAGAGAGGTGCATAAAGAGGCAAGAGAGGTGCAGAAAGAGGAAGAAAGGTGCAGAAAGAGGCAAGAGATGCAGAAAGAGGAAGAGAGGCACAGAAAGAAGCAAGAGAAGTACAGAAAGAAGCAAAAGAGGTGCAGAAAGAAGCAAAAGAGGTGCAGAAAGAAGCAAAAGAGGTACAGAAAGAGGCAAGAGAGGTGCATAAAGAGGCAAGAGAGGTGCAGAAAGAGGAAGAAAGGCACAGAAAGAAGCAAGAGAAGTACAGAAAGAAGCAAAAGAGGTGCAGAAAGAAGCAAAAGAGGTGCAGAAAGAAGCGAAAGAGGTGCAGAAAGAGGCAAAAGAGGTGCATAAAGAGGCAAGAGAGGTGCATAAAGAGGCAAGAGAGGTGCAGAAAGAGGTAAAAAGTTGCAGAAAGAGGCAAGAGAGGTGCAGAAAGAAGAAAGGCACAGAAAGAAGCAAGAGAGGTGCAGAAAGAGGCATGAGAGGTGCGGCAAGAGAGGTGGAGAAAGAGGCAAGAGAAGTACAGAAAGCGGCAAGAGAGGTGCAGAAAGCGGCAAGAGAGGTGCAGAAAGAGGCAAGAGAGGTGCAGAAAGGAAGAAAGGTGCACAAAGAGGCAAGAGAGGTGCAGAAAGAGGCAAGAGAGGTGCGGAAAGAGAGGTGCAGAAAGAGGCAAGAGAGGTGCAGAAAGAGGCAAGAGAAGTGCAGAAAGAGGCAAGAGAGGTAGAGAAAAAGGCAAGTAAGGTGCAGAAAGAAGCAAGAGAAGCGCAGAAAAAGGCAAGTGAGGTGCAGAAAGAGGCGAGAGGTGCAGAAAGAAGCAAGAGAGGTGCAGAAAGAAGAGGCAAGAGAGGTGCAGAAAGAGGCAAGAGAGGTGCAGAAAGAGGCAAGAGAGGTGCAGAAAGAGGCAAGTGAGGTACAGAAAGAGTCAAGAGGTGCAGAAAGAGGCAAGAGAGGTGCAGAAAGAAGCAAGAGAGATGGAGAAAGAGGCAAGAGAGGTGCAACAAGAAGCAAGAGAACTGCAGAAAGGAGAAGAAAGGTACAGAAAGAGGCAAGAGAGGTGCAGAAAGAGGCAAGAAAAGTGCAGAAAAAGGCAAGAGAAGTGCAGAAGGAAGCAAGAGGTGGAGAAAGAGGCAGGAGAAGTGCAGAAATAGGCAAGAGAGGTGCAGAAAAAGGCAAGAGAAGTGCAGACAGAGGCAAGTGAGGTGCAGAAAGAGGCAAGTGAGGTGTAGAAAGAAGAAGAGAGGTGCAGAAAGAGGAAGAAATGTGCAGAAATAAGAAAAGTGCAGAAAGAAGCACGAGAAGTACAGAAAGAAGCAATAGAAGTGCAGAAAGAGGCACGAGAAGTACAGAAAGAGGAAGAAAGGTGCAGAAAGAAGCAAGTGAGGTGCAGAAAGAGGCAAGTGAGGTGCAAAAAGGGGAAGAAAGGTGCATAAAGAGGCATGAGAGGTGCAGAAAGAAGCAAGAGAGGTGCAGAAAGAGGCAAGTGAGGTACAGAAAGAGTCAAGAGGTGCAGAAAGAGGCAAAAGATGTGCAGAAAGAAGTAGAAAAGCGCAGAAAGAGGAGGAAGAAAGGTGCAGAAAGAGGCAAGAAAGGTGCAGGAAGAAGCAAGAGAGGTGCAGAAAGAAGCAAGAGAGGTGCAGAAAGAGGAAGAAAGGCACAGGAAGAAGCAAGAGAGGTGCAGAAAGAAGCAAGAGAGGTGCAGAAAGAGGAAGAAAGGCGCAGGAAGAAGCAAGAGCAGTGCAGATGGAAGTAAGAGAAGTGCAGAATGAGGCGAGAGGTGCAAAAAGAGGAAGAAAGGCACAGAAAGAAGCAGGAGAAGTGCAGAAAGAAGCAAGAGAGGTGCAGAAAGAGGCAAGAGAGGTGGAGAAAGAGGCAAGAGAAGTGCAGAAAGAGGCAAGAGAGGTGCAGAAAGAGGCAAGAGAGGTGCAGAGAGAAGCAAGAGAGGTGCAGAGAGAAGCAAAAGAGGTGCAGAAAGAAGCAAGAGAGGTGCAGAAAGAAGCAAGAGAAGTACAGAAAGAGGCAAGAGAGGTGCAGAAAGAGGCAAGAGAGGTATAGAAAGAGGAAGGGAGGTGCAGAAGGAGGCAGGTGGGGTACAGAAAGAGAAAGAAATGTGCAGAAAGAACAAAAGTGCAGAAAGAAGCAAGAGAAGTACAGAAAGAAGCAATAGAAGTGCAGAAGGAGGCATGAAAAGTACAGAAAGAGGAAGAAAGTCACAGAAAGAGGCAAGAGAGGTGCATAAAGAGGCAAGTGAGGTGGAGAAAGAGGAAGAAAGGTGCAGAAAGAGGCAGGAGAGGTACAGAAAGAGTCAAGAGAGGTGCAGAAAGAAGCAAGTGAGGTGCAGAAAGAAGCAAGAGAGGTGAGGAAAGAGGAAGAAAGGCGCAGAAAGAAGCAAGAGAAGTGCAGAAAGAGGCAAGTGAGGTGCAGAAGGAGTCAAGAGAGGGTCAGAAAGAGGCAAAAAAGGTGCGGAAAGAGGCAAATGAGGTGCGGAAAGAGGCAAATGAGGTGCAGAAAGAGGAAGAAAAGCACAGAAAAAGGAAGAAAGGTGCAGAAAGAGGCAAGACAAGAGCAGATAGAAGTAAGAGAAGTGCAGAATGAGGCAAGAGAGGTGAAAAAAGGCGCAGAAAGAAGCAAGAGAAGTGCAGAAAGAAACAAGAGAAGTGCAGAAAGAGGAGGAAAGGTGCAGAAAGAGGCAAGAGAGGTGCAGAAAGAGGCAAGAGAGGTGCAGCAAGAAGCAAGAGAGGTGCAGAAAGAGGAAGAAAGGCGCACAAAGAAGCAAGAGAAGTGCAGAAAGAAGCAAGAGAAGTGCAGAAAGAGGCAAGAGAGGTGCAGAAAGAAGAAAGGTGCAGAAAGAAGCAAGAGAAGTGCAGAAAGAGGCAAGTGAGGTGCAGAAAGAGGCATGAGAGATGCAGGAAGAGGCAAGAGAGGTGCAGAAAGAGGCAAGAGAGGTGCAGAAAGAGGCAAGAGAGGTGCAGAAAGAGGAAGAAAAGCACAGAAAGAGGAAGAAACGTGCAGAAAGAGGCAAGAGAGGTGCAGAAAGAGGTACAGAAAGAAGCGAGAGGTGCAGAAAGAAGCAAGAGAGTTGCAGAAAGAAGAAGAAAGGCGCAGAAAGAAGCAAGAGAAGTGCAGAAAGAAGCAAGAGAAGTGCAGAAATAGGCAAGAGAGGTGCAGAAAGAGGCAAGAGAGGTGCAGAAAGAGGCAAGAGAGGTACAGAAAGATGCAAGAGAGGTGCAGAAAGAAGAAAAAAGTCATAGAGAGAGGAAGAAAGGTGCAGAAAGAGGCAAGAGAGGTGCAGAAAGAGGCAAGAAAGGCACAGAAAGAAGCAAGAGAAGTGCAGAAAGAAGCAAGAGAAGTGTAGAAAAAGGCAAGTGAGGTGCAGAAAGAGGCAAGAGAGGTGCAGAAAGATGCAAGAGAGGTGCAGAAAGAAGAAAAAAGTCATAGAGAGGCAGAAAGGTGCAGAAAGAGGCAAGAGAGGTGCAGAAAGAGACAAGAGAGGTGCAGAAAGAAGCAAGAGAGATGCAGAAAGAGGGAAGAGAGATGGAGAAAGAGGCAAGAGAGGTGCAACAAAAAGCAAGAGAACTGCAGAAAGGAGAAGAAAGGTACAGAAAGAGGCAAGAGAGGTGCAGAAAGAGGCAAGAAAAGTACAGAAAAAGGCAAGAGAAGTGCAGAAGGAAGCAAGAGAGGTGGAGAAAGAGGCAGGAGAAGTTCGGAAAGAAGCAAGAGAGGTGCATAAAGAAACAAGAGAGGTGCAGAAAGAAGAGAGTGAGGTGGAGAAAGAGGCAAGAGAAGTGCAGAAAGAAGCAAGAGAAGTGCAGAAAGAGGCAAGTGAGGTGCAGAAAGAGGCAAGAGGTGCAGAAAGAGGGAAGAGAGGTACAGAAAGAGGCAAGAGAGGTGCAGAAAGAAGCAAGTGAGGTGCAGAAAGAGGCAAGAGAAGTGCAGAAAGAAGCAAGAGAGGTGCAGAAAGAAGAGTGAGGTGCAGAAAGAAGAGAGTGAGGTGCAGAAAGAGGCAAGAGAGGTGCAGAAAGAAGCAAGAGAGGTGCAGAAAGAGGCAAGAGAGGTGCAGAAAGAGGCAAGAAAAGTGCAAGATAGGTGCAGAACAATGAAGCAAGAGGTGCAGAAAGAGGAAGAGAAGTGCAGAAAGAGGCAAGAGAAGTGCAGAAAGAGGCAAGAAAGGTGCAGAAAGAAGCAAGAGAAATGCAGAAAGAGGCAAGAGAGGTGCAGAAAGAGGCAAGAGAGGCGCAGAAAGAAGCAAGAGTGGTTTTCTCCCCATTAGTACCAATTTAACACCCAAATTTAGCAATAAGTAACAGGTGACCATTCCAGCTTTGCAAATGGCCTTCCACCACGCGGTAACACGTGTCGCTGCATTTGTGATACTGTTTGAGCTAGAAACAAGTTTTTTGTTCAAATCTGCAGATTATGCGGCAGATGATGGATTATATGGCAAATGCGTTAAATGTATAATTATGTGAAAATCGGGGCGGTCGCACAGTCGCATTATTCCAGTGGCCCTGCTAATACCTCTCACTAGGTCCAGAAGTGCTCCTCAGTGGTTGCTTCTTTTTTTGTGTCTCATTATAGTTTAGCTTCTATGCAAACGAAGAAGACTAAACCTGAGGTTACCACTCCACAACACAGACTACCATACCACATAATTACTCTCCATAACACATAATCCCACTCTACATAATTCCTTTATGCTAAATACCACATACTTTCTACATAATTTCACTGCACAACATACCACATAATTCCACTCCACACAACGTACATCCACTCCACAAAACATTAGTAAAAAACATTTACATTTTACAATGCCAATAGCTCGAACTCTCTCAAATGCGAGACCTATTGCATTGCAAATGCTTGTTTAACTAGTAGTCGCGTTTACAGAGTGGTGGAGAAAGGGGGCTGGGCCTCTGACCAGTGCTCTGGAATTCCACTGCATAGGGCTTACAGGAGGTACCAGGACGGCTTCTTGGCCCCCCAAGGTCCCTCAGGAGTTAAGTGGACTTCATCCCCCAACCAGTAGTGCACCAGGAGGCATGTTTGCAGAGTGGAGGAGTAAGGGGGTGTAGTCTCCAAAGACCTCTTAGCAATCCCACTGTGTGGGACTTACTGGAGGTAACAGGATGGGTAGTTGGCCCCCACGGACGTCCTTGGGGGCCAACTACCCCATCTATTACCTCCAGTAAGTCCCACACAGCAGGATTGCAGAGTTCTGATAGTAGGCCACACCCCCTTTCTCCACCACTCTCCAAACGCGCCTCCTGGCGTGCTCTTGGTTGGGGGATGAAGTGCCCATCGCTGCTGGGGGTCCTTAGGGGCCAACTAGCCTACCTGTTACCTCCAGTAAGCCCCACACAGTGGGATTGTTGAGAGGTGGATGCAGGCCACTCCCCCTTTCTCCACCACTCTGCAAACGCACCTCCTGGTGCGCTCTTGGTTGGGGGATGAAGTCCCTTTGCCTCTTGAGGATCCCTGGGGGCCAACTAGTCCTCCTGTTACCTCTAGTAAGCCCGGATTGCTGAGAGGTGGTCAGAGGCCACACCCCCTTTCTACACCACTCTGCAAACGCGCCTCCTGGCGCACTTCTGCTTTGGCGATGAAGTCCACTTTAGTCCTGACACCCTAAGGACGCAAGGGGACCTCATCGCCCCACCAGCAGTGCGCCAAGAGGTGCGTTTGCAGAGTGGTGGAAAAAGGGGTGTGGCCTCCGACCACCTCTCAGCAATTCCACTGTGTGGGGCTTACTGGAGGTAAGAGGTGAGCTAGTTGGCCCCTAAGTACCCTTAGTAGCGAAGCGGATATATTTTTGTGTAAAAATTATGGGTTCCTTTATTTTTAACCACACTTACTTGCAGTTATAATCTACTGACAATCTGAGTAACTTGACAATTACAATGTATTCCTTTGCTGATTTGTCACTTATATGCCTAAAAAGGCTGATAACCGTTCTTGACTCCTGTATTCGCTAGTCTGCAGCCAATCTTTAAAATATGAAGTTGTGCCCTTAAAAATACTGTATCTGGGAAATGAGCATAACAACATTGTCACAGTTAAAATGTAACTGAAGTTAAACATTACTTACTACACTAGAGGTGAGCCTGCTTCTACGTCAGACTGTGGGAAAAATGTGTGGTCCCTTGACTTGGTGATGGCTGTCGACATCTGCAAAATAACAAAACAAGTATTGAGGTAGAAAGAAAGGTAATGAGGGCAGCACGTGCACTCCATGCATGCTTTATCAAACCCACCAGCTTCCTGAATCTGGAAAGAGCATACCATGCTATAAAAAAGCAATTTTTCTCAGCACTGTAAAGTTCACTCCTCTATAGTTCACAGAGGAAGTGGTTCCCCGGCCTCTGACCTCTTTTCTTAGTAAAGACTGTATTTAAAGATTTTTAGCTGAGTGATCCACTGCTGAATGAACAAAAATGTTGCACAAAGACAAGAAATTGTCAAGATTGGCCTGGCTGCTTAACTCCTGTAGAGTTAACATTGAACTCCTGCCTGCACTCCCTCAGTCGATGCAGAGGTGTTTGAAGGAACAGGTGTGAACTGAAATAGAAAAAAACATATGCCTTGTGAGCAATGCGAAGTGTGGTTGTTGTAAAAACCACAAACTATGGTGTGTCCCGAAGAACATACAGCTAAAAGACAAACATTTACATAATTGCAGGCCTGTGATGGGAGAAACTGGGTAATACTTCTGAAGAATGATGGGTGTTTCTTGACTGTCTCTCACCCCTTCTTCAGCAGACTGAAGTGGCTAAGGGATTAAAAGAAGGGTACTCAATTATGAGCTTTAAGAATGGTGGCATTGCACACGCTGGGGTCCTGCCACTCAGGAGGATGGGTAGGCGTAGAAGCTTCGAGAAGGATGATAAAGCCTCTATGAAAATACTTTTTTGTTTCTGCACTTTTTTCTAGAACACGTCAAGCTTAGGGAAATTCTTGAGGTCTGGGCACACCGAGCTCCATAGCTGTGTGCCCAACAGCCAGATAGACCCCCTTCCAGCAGAAACTGTCTTGTATATTGTAGCTTGCCTTGCTTGATCTCATCCAATGGCTGGGCATGCAGGGTGGGAATAATACCTTGATGTATATTTAGAACAAAGAACCTTGTTCGCTTGGAAGGCGGTACCCAGAAATCTGAATTTTATTCTCTCTGCCACTGAACGCCAGTGAAAATCTTTTAAGCCTAGGAGAAGTGGCCCAATCTCTTCATATGAAGGCAGTCTTGCTAATTGTTTCTGAAGGCTGTAACTTTGCAATCACTACCTTAGGGGAAATTACAATACTCGAGTCCTCATATCAGCAAGTGTTTCGTACCTGAAACAATAGAAGCCGAGAGTTGAAAGTTTGTATTTTCCACCACAGTAGTGATTTTCTGATCAAGAGAGTTTCTCATCATACCATATACTCTTATGTTCTCTACTGCATGAATTAAGTGTTGAATGGCTTCTACATTGTTCAGCTAAATGTACATTAGGGGGTTCCCTGAAAATTACAGTCAAAACCATTACTGCTCAGTAGCTGTACCAGCAAGAATGGAGTGAGGAGTTTTATTGAACCAGCCAATATTTTGAGGGTGGAGTACTCCCTACTTACTGATAAAAAGGTAGTTTTATTTAAGTTTGAATGTAACGTCCCCACATACTGATAAAAAGGCAGTTTGATGTAACGCGGCACCTCCACTAGGATGCCCCTTAAAGCTGTTGCCTTACCACACCTTACCGAAGCTCTCGTTGCTGTTTACCACTTTTGTCTTTTATAAAATAGCAACCACTTTGCCAGGCGTATTTCACTATTTATTTAGGTTTTCACTAATGTGCTTACATGTGGCCTTATGGCTACTCTGCGGTACTAAGAGGTTGATTACAAGTGCCCCAAATCTGTCCTCAATTGATCCTCCTTCCTCTGAGTTACAGATCAAGGCATTACTGGGGTTATCAATCTCAAAGTCACCAGTAAATCAGGGGGCAGAATAAACATTGATTACAAGTGTGAGGTTCCACTGATAAATGAGAAATGAGTGGGCGGTCAGTAACTGCATTCGATGTTGCCAAAAATTCGAGATTTGCCCCCAGTTTCACCTAGGGTGTGCCTGCTTTCAGCAGCTGGAGTCCCTGGATGAAATGTAATTGGTCTGCCAATTTACTGTGGACCTTTTATTTCACAATGAGGCTATCGGAAATTCCTGGTCCCAAACTTTGCTAACTGCTTGTTGCAACTGTGAGATCGCTCTATCCAGTGAATACTCTACGGAGATTATTTGTCCAAGTACCTTTTTTGTCTTTAGAAAGTGGGGCCCAGTCCCTTAAAAGAGACATTTGGGGTAGTACCTGTTTGGAGGAACTAAAGAAGGAAGGTGAAGTACCTTGGAAAATGAAAGGAATGAGTAAACCAGTTTAAGAATTGAACTGCTTGAAAGGTGCTATAAGTGACAAAATTGGGAAGACTTGGATCGCTGGTCATCTGTCCAAGCAAGCGCGTGGGCTAGAAACATTGTGAAAAGGTGAAAAGGTATTTTGGGTGCTTTAAATGTGGGCAGTAGGAAAGGGAGTGGACTGACACTAAAAGGTCATTCTCATGGCAGATAACACACTATATCAATAAGACTAACCTAACATAATGTGTTGTAGTTTGGTGTGACTGGATTCTGAAAACATGTGAGGTTGGTGGAAAGTGAAGACATTCAGAAGAGAGAGTTTTGGATGAAAGAGTTAGTTGGGCCATGTGTGTCCTATAGAAAGACCATGTATATGACTACCTTAAAAAAAAAAGAAAATCTGGACATCTCCCCCAGCAGTGTTGTTTCAAGATTTCTTTGGCCATGAGAATCCAGTGTGGCAGGGTTTCTGGAAATCTCGAGCAGGGCAGCAGAAGAAGTGACCAGCCAAACAATCTACAAGTTCAGGTATCGAATGAACCAAGCTATTCAGTTGTGTAAATGTAAGACTGTTGCAGCCTGCTCTCCCTGAAATGTGGGGGTAGCAGCAGAATTGGTATAAGAGCAAACTGGTTTCTTCTTAAATGTATCTATCGGAATAAGCTTAGTAACCTCGCGGGTTATTTAGAAATGATCATTGACTTATCCTGTACCATAACAGTATTACACAGAAGACATTTCTGACTGGGAAATTTTATTAGAGAGGTAGAAAAACAGTCTGGGCACTGCAGGCTTGCATTGATTGAGTCACAAATAGATATTTTAGCTCCACCAGAGGAAGAATGGTGAGATCGGTGTGTTCAGAGGGCAAACCCCCCATTTCCTTGGTGGCTCTACATCGCACAGGACATTACGTTGCAGCTAAGGATAGTTAAGTGTTAACATTAAATAAATAATTATGTTCTTAACAAACGGTTGGATATAGATATATGCATGCAAAAACTTAAAAAACACATATATAAAAATAAGGATAAGTAATAATTGAAGTTAATAAAAAACTTAGTAATAAAATAGAATGCAACTTAATCTATTTAGCATTATTTGTAATAAGGACTAGAGATTCAGTAAAACGCAATACATTAAAAGAGAAATAATAGATGTATATGACTGTAAACACATTTTAGAAGAAAGCTTATATAGTCACACTATATATATATATATATATATGTGTGTGTGTGTGTGTATATATGTGTGTATGTACATATATATGAACAAACAAATTGATTCCTTTGTACATATATATATAAATATATTTATTTGATTTTTTTACTGGAAAAAACAAAGATGAAAGTAGCGTTCTAGTTAGGTGAAAATGTCAATTAAAACGTAACATTTAAAACAAAAAAAGCACTGAAATTCAACAGATCTAGTTTACTGAGTGAACTAGAACTTGTGCCCTCACCATTCGCTGCTAGGGACCTCATTGACTGCATCACTCATGCCATGTTCAATGACATCATTGATGAATTCACTGATAACATCTCAAGTTCAATTATTTATCTCCACACTGGGCATTTTGAGGGCCCAAGTTCTTGTTAGCTTGTTTACTGTAACTGGTAAATTTCAGTGTTTTTATTTTTATCTTTTAACTGCCATTTTCACCTAACTTTACCATCACTTTAAACTTTGATTTTTCAGTGAATATATATATGAACAAGTTACTTACCTTCGGTAACGCATTATCTGGTGGAGACTCTATCTAGCTGCAGATTCCTTACCTTTGAATTTCCCACGCGTCAGGCTGGATCCGGAAACTTTTGCTGAGCAATACCCCATGCCTTTGCCGTCGGGCAGGTCCATTCGGCCGCGTGATGTCATCGGCAGCGTTTGTTATGACGGCGCGGTGCCTATATAGACGCCACCCAGTCGCGCAAACTTCCGTACTTTATGTTTTTTTTCCACGCCAGAAGCGCAGAGCCACGAAGTAGCTCACATATACGTGTGCAAAACTAGCGCCCTGATAGGTGGAGTAACCCTAGCCCTACAATATCAGTCCGCAAAGCGGGGAGGCTTGGTTGGGGCTGTAAGGAATCTGCAGTTAGATAGAGTCTCTACCAGATAATGCGTTACAAAAGGTAAGCAACTTGTTCATCTGATAGAGACTTCTAGCTGCAGATTCCTTACCTTTGAATTAGATACCCAAGCCATACCATCCCAGTGGTGGGTTGCAAACCAATATCCTATACTAGGAAGTCCTGCAGGTCCGAGCGAGCAAAATGCTCGTCCCTGCGGACCTGTCCGTCCAGGCAGTTGTGTTTTGCAAAAGCGTGCAAGGATGCCCACGTTGCTTGCAGACAGATGTCTTGGACTGGGACACCCCGAGCCAAGGCCGAAGTCTCAGCCTTTCCCCTGGTGGAATGGGCCCTTAATCCCTCGGGGGATGCTTCTTTGCCAGGGCATAACAGATCGTGAGGAAGAGAACGACCAAGCGAGAGATGGTCATTTTCTGCGCTGCCCTTTCCTTCTTTGCTCCCACATACCACACAAAGAGTTGGTCGTCCACCCAGAACTCTTTTGTGCGGTCAAGGTAGAACAACACTGCTCTTTTTGGGTCCAGCCGGTGGAGATGCTCTTCTTCCTTAGAGGGATGCGGGGGAGCAAAGAAAGCGGGCAAAGTGATGGACTGACCCAGATGGAATGGGGTCACAACTTTTGTAAAAGAGAAACCCGGTTGCGAAACACCACCTTGTCCAGAAAGGACATTAGATAAGGAGGCGAGCAAGATAATGCCTGCAACTTACAAACCCTCCGGGGCGATGTAATCGACATTAAGAAGGCTGTTTTGATGGTCAACAGCCGGAGGGGACAAGTGTGCAGAGGCTCAAAAGGAGCATATATTAGGTAGGTGAGGACCAAATTAAGGTCCCACTGTGGGACCACAAAGGGCGTGGGGGGAAACAAATGAGCCAGCCCTTTTAGAAATCTATGTGCAATAGGAGACTTGAAGAGAGAGGGCTGGTCTGGCAGCCGCAAAAATACAGACAGAGCAGAAAGGTAACCCTTGAGAGTTCCCAAAGCAGAGCCCAGCTGGGCAAGGGTCAGAATAAATAAAAGGACAGTAGAAAGAAAAGCAGAAAGAGGGTCAATAGACCTTTCTGTACAGTATAATACACATTTCTGCCAACAGCAGGCGTATACCGTCTTAGTGGAGGGCCGCCTGGCCGCCAAAATAACGTTACAAACTTCGGGAGGAAGGTTAAAAGCTATCAACTGCCGCTGCTCAATCTCCACGCATGGAGGCGCAGAGTTGACAGGTTCGGGTGGAGGACCCTCCCCTGCTGCTGCGACAGAATATCCTCCCAAAGGGGCAGCCTGATAAGAGGATCTATGCTCATTTTCAGAAGCTCTGGATATCAGACTCTCCTCACCCAGTCTGGAGCC
Source organism: Calotriton arnoldi (assembly GCA_963921515.1). Lineage (NCBI taxonomy): Eukaryota > Metazoa > Chordata > Amphibia > Caudata > Salamandridae > Calotriton > Calotriton arnoldi. The sequence goes on from CAWUFW010019898.1 coordinate 55,259, forward strand.
ACAAGAATGACTTGGGCCTGGTCGCTCCTGATCTTCTTCAAAACCCTGGGCAGGAGTGGTATGGGCGGAAAGGCGTACAGCAGGCTTAAGCTCCACTCGCCATAAAAAGTGTCGCCGAGCGATAGCCACTTTGGAAACTCCAGCGCGCAGTACTGCTGACAATGCGAGTTCTCTTCGGAGGCGAACAAATCTAACCAAGGTTCTCCCCACTGTTGAAAAAGACCTTGCGCCACCTCCGACTGGAGACTCCATTCGTTATCCACTAGGCATTGACGGCTGAGTTTGTCCGTCCTGGCATTAAGAAAACCAGCCAGGTGCTGAACCACCAGGGTTATGCCCTAATGTTTCAGCCATGTCCAGAGACATATGGCCTCTCGACAAAGGGTCCACGACCCCAGCCCGCCCTGCTTGTTGCAGTACCACATGACGGTTGTGTTGTCCGTGAACACTTGCACAAGCTTCCCCTTGACAGAGGGAAGAAATTCTTTTAATGCCAATTGAATCGCTCGGAGTTCCAACAGATTTATGTGGAGCCCCGACTCCACCGGGGAGACTAGTGTCCCCTGACCTCCACCTCTCCCAGATGGCCACCCCATCCCAGAAGTGACTCATCTGTTACTACTGTGAGTACGGTTGGGGAAGGGAGAGGGGTCAGCCGTTGACTCAATCGCGGTTCGTCATCCACAACTGCAGATCTCTCGCAGTTCCTTTCAAGATCTAGACCAAGTCGGTGAGATTTCCTCGATGCTGTGCCCACTGGAACTTCAGGTCCCACTGCAGAACCCGCATATGCCACCTGGCATGCTTTACCAACACGATGCAGAAGGCCAGGAGGCCCAACAGCCTCAGAGACAGTCTCACCAAAATCCAGGATAGAGGCTGAAACATCAAAATCATAACCTGAATATCCTGGACTCACTGCTCGGAGGATAGGCCCGAAACTGCACTGTGTCCAGAACTTCTCTGATGAAAGGGAGCGTCTGAGAAGGAGTCAGGTGTGACTTCGGCACGTTTATAGAGAACCTCAGCGAATGCAGGAGGTTTGCCATAGTCTGAAGGTGGGCGACGACAGCCTGGGGCGCCTTCAACAGTCAGTCATTGAGGTAGGAGAAGACTGACACCGCTAACCTGCGCAGATGAACTGCGACCATCGCCATCACCTTGGTGAACACCCGAGGGGCGCTGGTCAGGCCGAAGGGGAGCATGGTAAACTCAAAGTGCTCGCGGCCTACCTTGAACCGCAAGTAACGCCTGTGGCCCAGCAAGATGGGGATGTGAAAATACGCATCCTGCAGGTTCAATGCTACCATTCAGTCTTCTTGGTCTAGGGCAGACAAGACCTGAGCTAGAGTGAGCATCTTGAACTTCTCCTTCTTGAGGAAGAGATTGAAGGTCCAAAGATCTAAAATGGGCGGCAACCCTTTGTTCTTCTTCGGAATCAGAAAGTAGCGGGAATAACAACCACTGTCTGCTTCTGAAACCGGGACCCTTTCTATAGCTCCCTTGGCCAAGAGAGCTGAAACTTCCTCCTGGAGTAATCTTAAGTGATCCTCCATCAGCCATTCCTGGTTTGGCAGAATGGGAGGTGGAAAAGAAAGGGAAGGCAGAAAATAGCCCTCCTGGACGATCTGCAATACCCACTTGTCCGATGTTATGGCTCTCCAGCGGGGGAGATGATCATGAATTCTCCCACCAACTGGGGTAGTGTGGTCTTGCAGAGTCAGCCTAGGAGAATTTGGAGGCTGTGGCTGCAGGGAGCAGGGTGGCTGACAACTTCTGGCCTCCATTCCTGGATCGGAATGCACTGTGTCCATGTCCCCGCACAGCTTGGGCAGTCTGTGCAGGATGGTGGCTGGGATAGAGCTGACGCGGCTGGAAACCCCTTCCGTTGCCACGAAAGGGACAAAAGGAAGACTTGTCACGAGGAGTGAAGGAGAGGCCCAAGGATCTGGCTGTAACTCGAGAGTCCTTGAACCTGCCCAGGGCCTAGTCTGCCATGTCCTCAAAAAGACGGGTTCCATCAAAGGGCATGGCCATCAGATTGGCCTGGACATCACCTGAGAAGCCAGTTGTCCTAAGCCAGGTGTGGCATCTCAAGGCAACTGTCGTTGAAATTGATCTGCCCAGCAAATCTGTTGTTATGTAGGCCACACCGAATGGTGAATTTTGCTGCATCTTTCCCATCCTTGACTGCTTGGGAGAGCACAGCCCGGGCCTCCTCCGGGACTTGTGGCAGCACTTGCGCAACCGTCCCCCAAAGGGAGTGGGAGAAACGGGCTAATAAGCATGCAGTATTCACATGACCGCAGTGTCAGGCTGGAGGAAGAAAACAACTTCTTCCCAAAAGCATCCAACCTCTTGGACTCCCTATTCGGGGGGGGGGGGAGTAATGCGCCCTGGAAAGTAGAGGCCTGCACCACCAAACTCTCTGGGGTGGGGTGTTGGCTGAGGAACTTCGGATCTGGGTGATGGCGGCGTGCAATCGTCCTATTCACAGGAGCTTCTGTGCTAGGCTTGGACCACGTGCCTAGAAGGACGTCTGTAAGTGCCTCATTAAAGGGGAAACGGGGTTCGGAAGTGGAAGCCCCAGGTTGAAGCACTTCGGTAAGAAGATTAGTTCTGACCTGCACTGAGGGTAGCTCCAGTCCAACGACCTCAGCTGCCCTCTTTACCACCATGGCATAGGATGCCACCTCCTCCGTAGCCACTGTTGGCGGAGAGAGCATGCCAGTATCTGGAGAAGTATCGAGTCCACTGGCTTCCGCAAGTTCCCCATACCAGTCAAACTGCTTCATAGAGTCTTCCTGGTGTTCCACAGGGTCCACAGACCACTCCCATTCCTCCCCTGAGCCTAGCACATCTTCAAAGTGCTCAGGCGACAACATAGATCCCCTGGATTCAATCGGCGACGTGTGACGTTGTTCTGGCTCCGTGTCATCGGGGATGAGAATGGGGCCGGCGCCACTGATGGGCACTGGTGGCGCTCTGGCACCGACTTCGGGTCCGATGCCGGAGGAGGTCGCGTTGGCACGACTGGCGTCGGCCTGGATCCGGGATCGGATCCATGAGGCCACACCGATGCCATGGCCGGAGCCGACAGCGTCTGACCTAATGGGGCCCCTACTGACTCCATGGGGCCCGAGTGCTCACCAGCGGGGTCGGCCCGTTCAAATATGCGGCGTGTGGCCTCATAAAATTCTTTTATTTGAGTGGGGGTCGCTCCGGCTCCCGGAAAGGGAGTGAGGCGCGAAGTCGACACAGGCTCCGGCTCTGAGGAACCGTACCTAGAGACATGGTGCTCCTTACCTCTCTCGTTGACGGACCACAGCCAAGGTGAAGATGAAGATGAATTTTCCAGGTGTCAGGCTGGATCCGGAAACTTTTGCCGAGCAATACCACTTGCGTGCTCCGTCGAACTCCGCTTGGACTTCTTCTTCTTATGCCTCTTCCCTGAGTGTCCTGAGGACCTCGAGTGGGAAGAAGAGCACTTAGGGCTTCTGCAGCGGTCCCGCGACTTCCTCTTCTTCGATCGGGACCGGGACCTCCGCGGAGTCTCGCTCAACGGTGTCGACTGCCAGGCCGCAAGGAGCTTCATTGCCTGCTCCTTTAAGGCCTTCAGAGCCATGGCCCGGCAGTCCGAGCACGAGGCAGACTAGGTGGGGATCGGTAACCGTAATCATTCGGTGGCAGGCACCGCATGGCTTGAAACCTGTCTTCCTCAAAGACATCCCTCGCACACAAAGATGGAAAAATCTTCAGAATTCGAGAAAAGTTGAGAAAAAATCTGTCAAAAAGTGACAGAGGGGTAGCTCTTTCTGGATCGGTGCTTAACTGGCGCGGAAAGAAAAGAACTGACGTCCACGTGCCTGGGTGGCGCTTATATAGGCACCGCGACATCATAACAGACGCTACCAACACCAACGACGTCACGCGTAGCCGAATGAAGCCACCCGACGGAGCACGCAAGGGGTATTGCTCAGCAAAAGTTTTCGGATCCAGCCTGACGCCTGGAAAATTCAAAGGTAAAGAAGGTTTCAGGCACGTTATAGTTAGAAATTAGCATTTAAAAAACCTTAGAAATTCACTGAAAAAACCATGGGTTTCAGGGGCGTTATAGTTAGTTGGACATTTCACTCGTACAAAACCATAGAAATTCCCCGTTATAGTTAGTTCAGCTAACTATAACTCGTGCGCTCCGCAATGCACTGCTGATGGCGTCACATATTACATCACTCATGACATGGTCAGTGACATCACTCATGACATCACTGATGACATCTCAAATGACATCACTGATGACATCATCCTTGTGATAGAGTGGCAGACCTCCTCTCACCCTAATATAACCTTTGATACACACACTCAAAAATACAAACTAACATTTTCAAAACAATGGACATACCAATACCAGTTACAACACACCTATTCAGTAATTCCAAGATCTACACACACATCCACTCATTCACCAACAGTCCCTATACAGTCACTCATACATGTACTCACTCATCATATGTACTCATACAGCTATACATCCTGTTACACACCGCCACTCATCCATAGTTACTCACACACAGTCACACATGCAAACAAAGTATCAAACATCCATTTACTTGCATATACAGTTATACACACACTACCACACTTACTTCTACAGAAACTTACACATACTTACTCTCTTAAACAATCACTTATAGAAACACCTACTTATTTGTAAAGGAACTCTTCCAATCTCTCACTCTCACATATACTCACTTATATACACCAATACTCACATATACTAGTTTAAAACATATGTAGTTACTCATAAAGACACTATTGAGACAGTCATTCACTCACTAACACACCCATACACATACTCATCCACCTATACAGTCCTGCACACATGCTGTCTTCAACACATACAAACAGTGAGTCACTCATTCATGCATCTATGCACTAAGTAATACCCCCACCGAACCATACAGACACTCAGACACTCATACTGATACTCAAAAAACCAACTAATAACCCATATAGACACTCATGTAGCTACTCACCAACCCATGCAGCCACTTATACACAAAGTGAGAGACTGATCCAGATATTTTCATATTTAAACATTACTCACTAACCCATGTATTCACTAAGATAAACTTAGTCAGTTATACAATCAATTTTACAAAAAAATCATCCATTTAGACACTTATATACCCATTTATTCTTCCATCGACCTTGAGATATACATATATAAAACATATTTAATTTTCAGAAAAACACATTCACTGGATGATGTCATCAGTGATGTCATTTGAGATGTCATCAGTGATGTCATGAGTGATGTCACTGACCATGTCATGAGTGATGTAATATGTGACGTCATCAGCAGTGCATTGCGGTGCGCGCGAGTTATAGTTAGCTGAACTAACTATAACGGGGGAATTTCTATGGTTTTGTACGAGTGAAATGTCCAACTAACTATAACGCCCCTGAAACCTATGGTTTTTTCAGTGAATTTCTAAGGTTTTTTAAATGCTAATTTCTAACTATAACGTGCCTGAAACCTATGGTTTTTTCAGTGAATTTCTAAGGTTTTTTAAATGCTAATTTCTAACTATAACGTGCCTGAAACCTATGGTTTTTTCAGTGAATATATATATATTTATTATACTATGTATACATGTGAAAATGTCTCGGTCCCCTGTTTGCCTCGGTGGCACGGAAAAAGAGGGTGGAACTGACGTCAGCACGCCGACGAGGTCCTCTTATGGCTCCGATGACGTCATACGGTGTCGCGAGCGGAGCCGTGCTATTATGACGTCCTCGTTGACGTGGGAGAGCTAGGAAAGAATTTCCGTGGAATGCTGGTGCAGGGGATATTCACCTAAGTGTTCAGGCTAGTCCTTTGGGAGCAACTGTTTATGTTGCCACTCCAGAAACCGAAACCAGTGATCCGAGGGCAGAGGCCCTGCAGATGGCACACGAGGTGGGGTGCCCAGTCGTGTGCACCGGCGGGGCAGCGAAGTGACAAGCACCACAACCCACAAAAAAGGTAACGAGGGCACTGAATAACACAGGATCTTCTCTTTGTATCTGGCAGGAACAACAAAGTTAAAATGCCCTAGTACCAAAATGTAGAATTAGTGCTACAACGGTCTTCAAGAGGACCTGCGATGCCGCTTCTGCCTCCCGTACCCTGGAGGCGGCACATGGGTCACGCGGTACGGTCATACTGCGGTGGGACGCACAATCGTTGACCTCTCATGGCACTGCTCCACACTTCAGGGAGGACGCTTTCCATTAGCTATGTTTTCTGATGACATGTCGTGCCGGCCCCGTCCAACAACAGAACTCCTTTAGAACCAAACAGACTCTTCCACTCTCTCACCGGAAGTGAAACCAGGCCACGCGGACACTTTCACAATACAACAGCCGGGAATGCACTTTTCGGTAAAAAAAACACATTCCTTCCTCCTAATTAATCAAATAAACGTCTCACTGAAGAACAGGGGCCAGCTTCGATCGGTAAACAGCCGTTACAACGACTTTTTTACTTTGTGATACCATTACAACGCATGCATTACCATGCATTCGTTGTACATCACGAAGTCATTACTACGCATTTTTTTAGAACGCACGGTCATTTACCACGCATGCCTTTACAACGAATTTTGTTGTAAAGGTATGTATGGTAAATGAGCATGCGTTCTAAAAAACATGTCGACGATCCAAGTCGTTGTAAGGAAACAGAGGCTGTTCCGTTTCCTCACAACGACGTGCACCGCCACTCAGAGACGACGTGAAGCAGGAACCACGAGGAGAGAGGAACCACGAGGAGTGAGAGGTAAGGGGGATTGGGCATGGGGTGGGGGTTTCTTTTCTAGGGTTTAGGGTAGTGCAGTGGTGTTTGGGTGGTGTAGGGGGTCATGCTGGGGGTAGTGTTTTAGGGTTTAGGGTAGTGCAGTGGTGTTTGGGTAGTGTAGGGGGTCGTGCTGGGGGTAGTGTTTTAGGGTTTAGGGTAGTGCAGTAGTGTAGGGGGTTGTGCTGGGGGTAGTGTTTTAGGGTTTAGGGTAGTGCAGTGGTGTCTGGGTAGTGTAGGGGGTCGTGCTGGTGGTAGTGTTTTAGGGTTTAGGGTAGTGCAGTGGTGTTTGTGTAGTGTAGGGGGTCATGCTGGGGGTAGTGTTTTATGGTTTAGGGTAGTGCAGTGGTGTTTGGGTAGTGTAGGGGGTCGTGCTGGGGGTAGATTTAGGGTTTAGGGTAGTGCAGTGGTGTTTGGGTAGTGTAGGGAGTCGTGCTGGGGGTAGTGTTTTAGGGTTTAGGGTAGTGCAATGGTGTTTGTGTAGTGTAGGGGGTTGTGCTGGGGGTAGTGTTTTAGGGTTTATGTTAGTGCAGTGTTTGGGTAGTGTAGGGGGTTAGTGCTGGGGTAGTGTTTTAGGGTTTAGGGTAGTGGTGTTTGTGTAGTGTAGGGGGTAGTGCTGGGGGTAGTGTTTTAGGGTTTAGGGTAGTGCAGTGGTGTTTGGGTAGTGTAGGGGTTCATGCTGGGGGTAGTGTTTTAGGGTTTAGGGTATGGCAGTGGTGTTTGGGTAGTGTAGGAGGTCGTGCTGGGGGTAGATTTAGGGTTTAGGGTATGGCAGTGGTGTTTGGGTAGTGTAGGGGGTCGTGCTGGGGGTAGTGTTTTAGGGTTTAGGGTAGTGCAGTCGTGTTTGTGTCGTGTAGGGGGTCGTGTTTTAGGGTATAGGGTAGTGCAGTGGTGTTTGGGTAGTGTAGGGGGTCATGCTGTGGTTAGTGGTTTAGGGTAGTGCAGTGGTGTTTGGGTAGTGTAGGGGGTCGTGGTGGGGGTAGTGTTTTAGGGTTTAGGATAGTGCAGTGGTGTTTGTGTAGTGTGGGAGGTCATGCTGGGGTTAGATTTAGGGTTTAGTGTAGTGCAGTGTTGTTTGGGTAGTGTAGGGAGTCGTGCTGGGGGTAGTGTTTTAGGGTTTAGGGTAGTCCAGTGGTGTTTGTGTAGTGTAGGGAGTCGTGCTGGGGGTAGTGTTTTAGGGTTTAGGGTATAGCAGTGGTGTTTGGGTAGTGTAGGGGGTCGTGTTGGGGATAGTGTTTAAGGGTAGTGCAGTGGTGTTTGTGTAGTGTAGGGCGTCATGCTGGGAGTAGTGTTTTAGGGTAGGGCAGTGGTGTTTGTGCAGTGTAGGGGGTAGTGCTGGGGTAGTGTTTTGGGTTTACGGTAGTGCAGTGGTGTTTGTGTAGTGTAGGGGGTCGTGCTGGGGGTAGTGTTTTAGGGTTCAAGGTAGTGCAGTGGTGTTTGTGTACTGTAGGGGGTCATGCTGGGTTCTAGTGTTTTAGGGTTTAGGGTAGTGCAGTTGTGTTTGTGTAGTGTAGGGGGTCGTGTTTTAGGGTTGTGCAGTGGTGTTTGGGTAGTGTAGGGGGTCGTGCTGGGGGTAGTGTTTTTGGGTTTAGGGTAGTGCAGTTGTGTTTGGGTAGTGAAGGGGGTCGTGCTGGGGGTAGTGTTTTAGGGTTTAGGGTAGTGCAGTGGTGTTTGTGTAGTGTAGGGGGTCATGCTGGGGGTAGATTTAGGGTTTAGGGTAGTGCAGTGGTGTTTGTGTAGTGTAGGGGGTCGTGCTGGGGGTAGTGTTTTAGGGTTTAAGGCAGTGCAGTGGTGTTTGTGTAGTGAAGGGGTCGTGCTGGGGGTAGTGTTTTAGGGTTTAGGGTAGTGCAGTGGTGTTTGTGTAGTGTAGGGGGTTGTGCTGTGGGTAGATTTAGGGTTTAGGGGAGTGCAGTGGTGTTTGGGTAGTGTAGGGAGTCGTGCTGGTGGTAGTGTTTTAGGGTTTAGGGTAGTGCAGTTATGTTTGGGTAGTGTAGGGTGTCGTGCTGGGGGTAGTGTTTTAGGGTTTAGGGTAGTGCAGTGGTGTTTGGGTAGTGGAGGGGTAGTGTTTTAGGGTTTAGGGTAGTGCGCCCAACCAGCCACAATATCCGTGGACAAAGGGGATCCTGACTCTTTGGAACGCTCCGTCAATTGAATAATTTGGGTCAAGGGCCCTACCACGTCCAAGACCTATCAATTCCTTTCTTGGGATCCCTCATATACTTGGAGAAAAAGGTACATAGTTTTTCATCAATTTCAGGCGTGTGTGCCACCTTCCCCTTCAGTGAGGACCTGGGGCATTCTCCCCTCATCCTATTCCTGACCTCACTTTCAAGGGGTTGATGGATTTTCCCCACCACATACTCTGCCACTTTGGCATCAGGTGTCCACTCCGCCGACCTAGGATGGTAAATTTGGGTAGGCTCGAACATGTCCGAGTGGACCCCGTCCCCAACCGGGGACTGAGAGGAGCCTGGACGCCAGGGACGCCCCGAGTCCTTATCCTCATCGGAGGAGAAATCGTCCTCCGATACACCCTCTCCCTCTAAGGGAAACCCGCCGTCGGGGTCTACAATAGTGGTGACAGTATCGGAATTTTCTCCGGGCCCCTCCTCCTCCCGGCAGGGTGCATGGTTTAGCGTTCGCGCACTCTTGAGGAAGGTCTCCGTAAGTTTATCAAATCCTTCTAAGTGCCCCGCGTTATGCTTAACGGCCCTTTTATTCCCCATCTGGGAGCTACTGGGACCCGCCACCACCAGATCTGGGTCACTGAACACCCCAGGGATGCTTTTCGCCAGCTTATCAACCTGATCCCTAAGAGGAACCAGCGCCCTAGAAATAGCCAGAGAGAGGGCTTGGTCCACTGCTGGAGGGAGAAGTTGGGGGACCATTACTCCTCCACTTCCTGGTAGGAGGAGTAAAAATGGTCTTCTGGAGAAGACATGATAGCATAGATAAATCCTTAAGGCAGCCCCCTCGCCGGTGCTCCAACAGCTGGGCTTTCCCCGAAGCTGTTATAAGAATAGACTGAGGCGCAATACCAATTACCACCACCAGGTGGCGCTGGTCACTAACGTGGCCGTGTGGGGAAATCACAGCTGTGTCAAAATTAGGCGAGGGTTGGTCGGAATCAAGCGGACACTAAAGGAGTGACCAGATTCCCAAACGCGCGTAAAGACCAGCGGGAGCGCTCGACGGAGCTGCCTCGCTCGGACCAGACGCGCCTGACAGGATCTCACCGCGCGCAGAGCACACAGCGGGAGAAACCGCGAGGGGGAGAACGCGCTCGAGCAAGAGCCTGCTGCGCAGGGAATATGAAACAATACCAAGGCAATAATGCTAATAACGTGCACAAGAAACCGCTATACAAACAGCAACAACGTCAGATTAAGCCAAGAATGTAAGGAATGCACTTAACTGACGAGCAGTGAAGAAAGAGGAAGCGGAAGGGACGTCACGATATTATATACGATGGACTGTGATATGATTGGACTATAGTTGCCTTGGAGACTACCCCCTAATGGTTCATGGGTTGTGTAGTCTTTTGTTTAATGATTGTTGTGTTACGTTTTCTTTGAACTGCTATGCAAATAAAGTGAGGAAAGATATGCATAATCCTCGCCTCCGTCCTGCCATAGAATTCATTAAACTTTATTTGATCTGATTTAGAAACATAGATCATAAAAGTGTACATAAAAACATTAAATCCTCTTTCCTAATACAATACAGTGAGAATTAATTAAAACCAGTAGGTAAAAACGGGTGTTATAAAGCCCGGTTCAGAGCAACTTCAGGTTAACAGAATCGTAAAGTTCAATGTTTCGCAAGATCAATCTCATGTACTTCGTGCAAAATACGCAATAAGGGGTCCAAGTAAGATGTAACGCTCCAATACCTGACCAGTTTGCACTATATAAAACTGCAGAAAAACTAAAAATAAAAAGTGTTTTGCACACTCTGTCATTGGGCTATATGTGGGCTACATCTGGGTGATATTTGTGCTACATTTGGGCTCTTTTTTCTCTGGTGGCCATCTTGGGAGACTTATTGTTATGAAGTTTCCTAATTTCGTCATTTACTGCAGTCTCCTCAGTAGGAAATGCTTTCAGTTTTTTACTTTGATTCCATCAAGAAGGTATTCAGATGTGTCACACATTTGCCATAAATTCAGAATGTTAGCACTCTAGTTGTTTATTAGATCACTGTAGTAAAGCTACTGCTCACCAGGGAGTTAACTGGAAGTCTACTGCTGGTATTGAAAGTGATTGTTTCAGTCTGCATGTCAGAATTTTCTAATGAAATAGAAGAGGATTTGAGATCTCACTTAAAACATGCCCTAAATTTTCTTTCTGCAGCACTAACCATAATTTCTATGGCAAAATGAACCCCCTCATTTTGTTCCTTTTTAAATTAAATGTTTTAGGTGTTACCAGTTTATTCCAATCAAGATGGCTTCAGGTGTGCCATACTTTTGTCATAAGTAAGACTGTTCGCGCTCTAGTTGTTCTTTAGAACACTCTGGGAAGCTGCAGTAGAACACAAAGGCATCAACTGACAGGCTGCTCCTGTTGAAATATAACAGGAAGATATTTGAGATCTCACTAAAAACATGTCCTAATTTTTCTTTCTACAGCACTAACCATAATTTCTATGACAAAATGAACCCCCTCATTTTGTTCCTTTTTAAATTAAATGTTTTAAGAGTTACCAGTTTATTCCAATCAAGATGGCTTCAGGTGTGCCATACTTTTGTCATAAGTAAGACTGTTAGCGCTCTAGTTGTTCTTTAGAACACTCTGGGAAGCTGCAGTAGAACACAAAGGCATCAACTGACAGGCTGCTCCTGTTGAAATATAACAGGAAGATATTTGAGATCACACTTGAAACATGTCCTAATTTTTCTTTCTACAGCACTAACCATAATTTCTATGGCAAAATGAACCCCCTCATTTTGTTCCTTTTTAAATTAAATGTTTTAAGTGTTACCAGTTTATTCCAATCAAGATGGCTTCAGGTGTGCCATACTTTTGTCATAAGTAAGACTGTTAGCGCTCTAGTTGTTCTTTAGAACACTCTGGGAAGCTGCAGTAGAACACAAAGGCATCAACTGACAGGCTGCTCCTGTTGAAATATAACAGGAAGATATTTGAGATCTCACTTAAAACATGTCCTAATTTTTCTTTCTACAGCACTAACCATAATTTCTATGACAAAATGAACCCCATCATTTTGTTCCTTTTTAAATTAAATGTTTTAAGTGTTACCAGTTTATTCCAATCAAGATGGCGTCAGGTGTGGCATACTTTTGTCATAAGTAAGGCTGTTAGCACTCTAGTTGTTCTTTAGAACACTCTGGGAAGCTGAAGTAGAACACAAAGGAATCAACTGACAGTCTCTGCCATTGTTGGATGTACATGTTTTACTGAGAATGTCAGACTTCATTCTCACATGACTGAGAAAGATAATGTGAATTTACAGAAAATATGCTCTCATTTTAGCTTCTGGAGCACCTTCCAAAACTGTATGGGACAAGCATGTGAAAATAGTTTTCTCTCAAACATGATTCATGGTATCCCAGCAGAAGGTTTTTCACAGGGTAAAATCACCTTAGAACACACCACAATTCCTGAAATTAGTATGGTACCATCAACAAATGAATTCTAATGTAACTAAAGTCTGTTATCACCCTTTATAGTTCTCCTTTTGGTAACCCTCAAAATCTTCGATTCACTACAATGCATTTCAATTGGGTACTATCATTTATATTGGTCCCAAGATGGCTGCCAGCAATTCCAGGATGAAGTGCTGAGAGCCAATCAGATCTCACGATGACATGTGTGGTTGGGCTCCGCCCAGATATCGATATGTTTTCTTTTTCAAATTTCTCAGGAACTACTGAACGGATTTACACCATTTAACAAAAAGGGTTCTTTCTGAACCAAGAACTACCTCTTTGCCAAATTTGGTGTAATTCCGTTCAGCAGTTCGGGCTTTAGCCGTGTCTAAAGTTTCCTATGGAAAATTGCATGGGGAAAACACGTTTTGGGACCCCCATTTTTTCTCGGCCCCCGCTTGCCGAATCACCCCCAACCTTTCAGGATAGGAGCAGACTGGAGCGCCCCACGAGTTTTGAAAATTTTGCGAAAATTCATCAACCGGCGCCAAAGTTATTGGAAATAGAATGTTGTGAATTTCCTATGGAAAATAGGTCCTAACTATAACTACCTACTGGCGACCGCCAGTAGGTAATATATATATATATATTTTCCAAGTTTGCCATGTAATTGAAGACGCACTCCACAGCAGGTGATTGGCAAAATCATTTATTTCAACAAGAACTTGTGTTTTATTCCAAATCGATGTCTCCTTTCGCCAACGCGTTTCGGAGCCTCGCGCTCCATCTTCATAGGCATTCAGAAATCACTGGTAAATGCTGGCTGACCACAATCCTTCATGTTGCTAATCCTTTTTTAGGCCTCCGGTGTGCCTCCCCGATGGGTTTATGTGGAGTGCGTCTTCAATTACAGGGCAAACTTGGAATATATATATATATATATATATATATATATATATATATATATATATATATTCACTGAAAAAACCATAGGTTTCAGGCACGTTATAGTTAGAAATTAGCATTTAAAAAACCTCAGAAATTCACTGAAAAAACCATAGGTTTCAGGGGTGTTATAGTTAGTTGGACATTTCACTCGTACAAAACCATAGAAATTCCCCCGTTATAGTTAGTTCAGCTAACTATAACTCGTGCACCCGCAATGCACTGCTGATGACGTCACATATTACATCACTCATGACATGGTCAGTGACATCACTCATGACATCACTGATGACATCATCCTTGTGATAGAGTGGCAGACCTCCTCTCACCCTAATATAACCTTTGATACACACACTCAAAAATACAAACTAACATTTTCAAAACAATGGACATACCAATACCAGTTACAACACACCTATTCAGTAATTCCAAGATCTACACACACATCCACTCATTCACCAACAGTCCCTATACAGTCACTCATACATGTACTCACTCATCATATGCACTCATACACCTATACATCCTGCTACACACCGCCACTCATCCATAGAGTTACTCACACACATAGTCACACATGCAAACAAAGTATCAAACATCCATTTACTTGCATATACAGTTATACATACACTACCGCACTTACTTCTACAGAAACTTACACATACTTACTCTCTTAAACAATCACTTATAGAAACACCTACTTATTTGTACAGGAACTCTTCCAGTCTCTCACTCTCACATATACTCACTTATATACACCAATACTCACATATACTAGTTTAAAACATATGTAGTTACTCATAAAGACACTATTGAGACAGTCATTCACTCACTAACACACCCATACACATACTCATCCACCTATACAGTCCTGCACACATGCTGTCTTCAACATATACAAACAGTGAGTCACTCATTCATGCATCTATGCACTAAGTAATACCCCCCACTGAACCATACAGACACTCAGACACTCATACTGATACTCAAAAAACCAACTAATAACCCATATAGACACTCATGTAGCTACTCACCAACCCATGCAGCCACTTATACACAAAGTGAGAGACTGATACAGATATTTTCATATTTAAACATTAGTCACTAACCCATGTATTCACTAAGATACACTTAGTCAGTTATACAATCAATTTTACAAAACAAAATCATCCATTTAGACACTTATATACACATTTATTCTTCCATCGACCTTGAGATATACATATATAAAACATATTTAATTTTCAGAAAAACACACAATCACTGGATGATGTCATCAGTGATGTCATTTGAGATGTCATCAGTGATGTCATGAGTGATGTCACTGACCATGTCATGAGTGATGTAATATGTGACGTCATCAGCAGTGCATTGCGGTGCGCGCGAGTTATAGTTAGCTGAACAAACTATAACGGGGGAATTTCTATGGTTTTGTACGAGTGAAATGTCCAACTAACTATAACACCCCTGAAACCTATGGTTTTTTCAGTGAATTTCTAAGGTTTTTAAATGCTAATTTCTAACTATAACGTGCCTGAAACCTATGGTTTTTCCAGTGAATTTCTAAGGTTTTTTAAATGCTAATTTCTAACTATAACGTGCCTGAAACCTATGGTTTTTTCAGTGAATATATATATATTTATTATACTATGTATACATGTGAAAATGTCTCGGTCCCCTGTTTGCCTCGGTGGCACGGAAAAAATGGGTGGAACTGACGTCAGCACGCCGACGAGGTTCTCTTATGGCTCCGATGATGTCATACGGTGTCGCGAGCGGAGCCGTGCTATTATGACGTCCTCGTTGACGTGGGAGAGCTAGGAAAGAATTTCCGTGGAATGCTGGTGCAGGGGATATTCACCTAAGTGTTCAGGCTAGTCCTTTGGGAGCAACTGTTTATGTTGCCACTCCAGAAACCGAAACCAGTGATCCGAGGGCAGAGGCCCTGCAGATGGCACACAAGGTGGGGTGCCCAGTCGTGTGCACCGGCGGGGCAGCGAAGTGACAAGCACCAGAACCCACAAAAAAGGTAACGAGGGCACTGAATAACACAGGATCTTCTCTTTGTATCTGGCAGGAACAACGAAGTTAAAATGCCCTAGTACCAAAATGTAGAATTAGTGCTACAACAGTCTTCAAGAGGACCTGCGATGCCGCTTCTGCCTCCCGTACCCTGGAGGTGGCACATGGGTCACGCGGTACGGTCATACTGCGGTGGGACGCACACTCGTTGACCTCTCATGGCACTGCTCCACACTTCAGGGAGGACGCTTTCCATTAGCTATGTTTTCTGATGACATGTCGCGCCGGCCCCGTCCAACAGAACTCCTTTAGATCCAAACAGACTCTTCCACTCTCTCACCGGAAGTGAAACCAGGCCACGCGGACACTTTCACAATACAACAGCCGGGAATGCACTTTTCGGTAAAAAAACACATTCCTTCCCCTAATTAATCAAATAAACGTCTCACTGAAGAACAGGGGCCAGCTTCGATCGGTAAACAGCCGTTACAACGACTTTTTTACTTTGCGATACCATTACAACGCATGCATTACCACGCATGCGTTGTACATCACGAAGTCATTACTACACATTTTTTTAGAACGCATGGTCATTTACCACGCATGCCTTTACAACGAATTTTGTTGTAACGGTATGTATGGTAAATGACCATGCGTTCTAAAAAACATGTAGACGATCCATGTCGTTGTAAGGAAACAGAGGCTGTTCCGTTTCCTCACAATGACGTGCACCGCCCCTCAGAGACGACGTGAAGCAGGAACCACGAGGAGAGAGGAACCACGAGGAGTGAGAGGTAAGGGGATTGGGCATGGGGTGGGGGTTTCTTTTCTAGGGTTTAGGGTAGTGCAGTGGTGTTTGGGTGGTGTAGGGGGTCGTGCTGGGGGTAGTGTTTTAGGGTTTAGGGTAGTGCAGTGGTGTTTGGGTAGTGTAGGGGGTCGTGCTGGGGGTAGTGTTTTAGGGTTTAGGGTAGTGCAGTAGTGTAGGGGGTCGTGCTGGGGTAGTGTTTTAGGCTTTAGGGTAGTGCAGTGGTGTATGGGTAGTGTAGGGGTCGTGCTGGGTTAGTGTTTTAGGGTTTAGGGTAGTGCAGTGGTGTTTGAGTAGTGTAGGGGGTCATGCTGGTGGTAGTGTTTTAGGGTTTAGGGTAGTGCAGTGGTGTTTGTGAAGTGTAGGGGGTCATGCTGGGGGTAGTGTTTTATGGTTTAGGGTAGTGCAGTGGTGTTTGGGTAGTGTAGGGGGTCGTGCTGGGGGTAGATTTAGGGTTTAGGGTAGTGCAGTGGTGTTTGGGTAGGGTAGGGAGTCGTGCTGGGGGTAGTGTTTTAGGGTTTAGGGTAGTGCAGTGGTGTTTGTGTAGTGTAGGAGGTTGTGCTGGGGGTAGTGTTTTAGGGTTTATGTTAGTGCAGTGGTGTTTGGGTAGTGTAGGGGGTAGTGCTGGGGTAGTGTTTTAGGGTAGTGCAGTGGTGTTTGTGTAGTGTAGGGGGTAGTGCTGGGGTAGTATTTTAAGGTTTAGGGTAGTGCAGTGGTGTTTGGGTAGTGTAGGGGTTCATGCTGGGGGTAGTGTTTTAGGGTTTAGGGTATGGCAGTGGTGTTTGGGTAGTGTAGGGGGTCGTGCTGGGGGTCGGTTTAGGGTAGTGCAGTGGTGTTTGTATAGTGTAGGGGGGTTTAGGGTAGTGCAGTGGTGTTTGTGTAGTGTAGGGGGTCATGCTGGGGGTTGTGTTTTAGGGTTTAGGGTAGGGCAGTGGTGTTTGTGTAGTGTAGGGGGTAGTGTTTTAGGGTTTAGGGTAGTGCAGTGGTGTTTGTGTAGTGGGTCATGCTGTGGGTAGTGTTTTAGGGTTTAGGGTAGTGCAGTTGTGTTTGTGTAGTGTACGGGGTCATGTTTTAGGGTATAGGGTAGTGCAGTGGTGTTTGGGTAGTGTAGGGGGTCATGCTGGGGTTAGTATTTTAGGGTTTAGGGTAGTGCAGTGGTGTTTGGGTAGTGTAGGGGGTCGTGCTGGGGGTAGTGTTTTAGGGTTTAGGGTAGGGTGTTTGTGTAGTGTGGGAGGTCATGCTGGGGGTAGATTTAGGGTTTAGTGTAGTGCAGTGGTGTTTAGGTAGTGTAGGGAGTCGTGCTGGGGGTAGTGTTTTAGGGTTTAGGGTAGTCCAGTGGTGTTTGTGTAGTGTAGGGAGTCATGCTGGGGGTAGTGTTTTAGGGTTTAGGGTAGTGCAGTGGTGTTTGGGTAGTGTAGGGGGTCGTGCTGGGGTAGTGTTTTAGGGTTTAGGGTAGTGCAGTGGTGTTTGTGTAGGGGTCATGCTGGGGGTAGTGTTTTAGGGTAGTGCAATGGTGTTTGTGTAGTGTAGGGGGTAGTGTTTTAGGGTTTAGGGTAGTGCAGTGGTGTCTGTGTACTGTAGGGGGTCGTGCTGGGTTCTAGTGTTGTAGGGTTTAGGGTAGTGCAGTGGTATTTGTGTAGTGTAGGGGGTGGGTTTAGGGTAGTGCAGTGGTTTTTGGGTAGTGTAGGGGGTCGTGCTGGGGGTAGTGTTTTTGAGTTTAGGGTAGTGCAGTTGTGTTTGGGTAGTGAAGGGGGTCATGCTGGGGGTAGTGTTTTAGGGTTTAGGGTAGTGCAGTGGTGTTTGGGTAGTGTAGGGGTCAACCAACATGAATTTGTCCTTGTGTGATGTAACCAATGCTCAAGTAAAGCACTCCAATACCTGACCAGTCTGCACTATATAAAACTGCAAAAAAACAAAAAATAAAAAGTGTTTTGCACACTTCTGTCATTGGGCTATACGTGTGCTACCTCTGGGTGATATTTGTGCTACATTTGGGCTCTTTTTTCTCTGGTGGCCATCTTGGGAGACTTATTTGTTATGAAGTTTCCTAATTTCCTCATTTACTACAGTCTCCTCAGTAGGAAATGCTTTCAGTTTTTTACTTTGATTCCATCAAGAAGGCATTCAGATGTGTCACACATTTGCCATAAATTCAGAATGTTAGCACTCTAGTTGTTCATTAGATCACTGTAGTAAAGCTACTGCTCACCAAGGAGTTAACTGGAAGTCTACTGCTGGTATTGAAAGTGATTGTTTCAGTCTGCATGTCAGAATTTTCTAATGAAATAGAAGAGGATTTGAGATCTCACTTAAAACATGCCCTAAATTTTCTTTTTGCAGCACTAACCATAATTTCTATGGCAAAATGAACCCCCTCATTTTGTTCCTTTTTAAATTAAATGTTTTAAGTGTTACCAGTTTATTCCAATCAAGATGGCTTCAGGTGTGCCATACTTTTGTCATAAGTAAGGCTGTTAGCACTCTAGTTGTTCTTTAGAACACTCTGGGAAGCTGCAGTAGAACACAAAGGCATCAACTGACAGGCTGCTCCTGTTGAAATATAACAGGAAGATATTTGAGATCTCACTTAAAACATGTCCTAATTTTTCTTTCTACAGCACTAACCATAATTTCTATGGCAAAATGAACCCCCACATTTTGTTCCTTTTTAAATTAAATGTTTTAAGTGTTACCAGTTTATTCCAATCAAGATGGCTTCAGGTGTGCCATACTTTTGTCATAAGTAAGACTGTTAGCGCTCTAGTTGTTCTTTAGAACACTCTGGGAAGCTGCAGTAGAACACAAAGGCATCAACTGACAGGCTGCTCCTGTTGAAATATAACAGGAAGATATTTGAGATCACACTTGAAACATGTCCTAATTTTTCTTTCTACAGCACTAACCATAATTTCTATGACAAAATGAACCCCCTCATTTTGTTCCTTTTTAAATTAAATGTTTTAAGTGTTACCAGTTTATTCCAATCAAGATGGCTTCAGGTGTGCCATACTTTTGTCATAAGTAAGGCTGTTAGCACTCTAGTTGTTCTTTAGAACACTCTGGGAAGCTGCAGTAGAACACAAAGGAATCAACTGACAGTCTCTGCCATTGTTGGATGTACATGTTTTACTGAGAATGTCAGACTTCATTCTCACATGACTGAGAAAGATAATGTGAATTTACAGAAAATATGCTCTCATTTTAGCTTCTGGAGCACCTTCCAAAACTGTATGGGACAAGCATGTGAAAATAGTTTTCTCTCAAACATGATTCATGATATCCCAGCAGAAGGTTTTTCACAGGGTAAAATCACCTTAGAACACACCACAATTCCTGAAATTAGTATGGTACCATCAACAAATGAATTCTAATGTAACTAAAGTCTGTTATCACCCTTTATAGTTCTCCTTTTGGTAACCCTCAAAATCTTCGATTCACTACAATGCATTTCAATGGGGTACTATCATTTATATTGGTCCCAAGATGGCTGCCAGCAATTCCAGGATGAAGTGCTGACAGCCAATCAGATCTCACGATGACGTGTGGTTAGGCTCCGCCCAGATATATATGTGTTTTACTTTTCGATTTTCTCCGCAACTACTGAACGGATTTACACCATTTAACAAAAGGGTTCTTTCTGAACCAAGAACTACCTCTTTGCCAAATTTTGTGTAATTCCGTTCAGCAGTTCGGGCTGTAGCCGTGGCTAAAGTTTCCTATGGGAAAATGAATGGGGAAAACACGTTTTGGGACTCCCCTTTTTTCTCGGCCCCCGCTTGACGAATCACCCCGAAACTTTCAGGGTAGGAGCGGACTGGAGCGGGCCATAAAGTTTGAAAATTTCGCGAAGATTCGTCAACCGACGCAAGAGTTATTTCAAATAGAATGTTGCGGATTTCCTATGGAAAATAGGTCCTAACTATAACTAACTACTGGCGACCGCCAGTAGATAATATATATATATATATATATATATATATATATAACAGAGTGTATGGAAACACCTCAGTAATCGTCCTCTTTCTATGTGTAAGTGAAACAATGTATTCAAGTAAAGCAAAAAATGGGGCTGAAAAAAAAGAGGTTAAAGTAACGGTATAGCAGCACAATTTTTCACAATTATTTTGATAAACTGGCAATGTTTAAGTATGTCTAAACATATTTAAACATTGCACTTTAGTACTGTTATCCCTTTCCAATAATACAATCAAATATAGGATTGCCAAATATACTATTCTGGTCTGCCAGGCCTTACTAAACTGTAAACCTATACAGAGTGTGATTATCAGAAATGGGTGGGAGAAGTTTGAGGAATATTTGGAATCCCTTTCCCTTTGACACCAATTCCCAGCCAGAATAAAAATGACAAAAGATGTTGGTGATTGCTCATTACAGAGTGGCTTACTGCCACAATTTTTTTCCACTTTAAACAAAACACTTATCAGCATGATGTTTTTCCTGGCCAGAGCCTGCCGCCCCTGGCATCAACTAAGGCTACCCAAGGGGGGTCCTGCACCTCAGTTTAAAGATCTTTGCATTATAGTTAGATGAGAATTTCTGTGACAATGGAACATTTTAAACCCAAAAAACCTCTGAAATTCACCAGTTATAGTTATCTCAAGTAACCATAACTCATGCCATAAGTTAACTATAACTCTGGCCCCGGCCATGGACAGTTTCCTCATCAATTATAATCTAACCAAGGGGAGGGGCACAACGGTCCCCCTCCCTGATCAACAGTAGCCCTGGGGACCACATCCCTCAGTGCTAAAACATATATTTAGAGGAGCTGGGGGTGCACGACCCCCTTGCTGAACCAATAGTGGCCTCAGGGACCCAATCCCCAGAACCAAAATATATATGGTAAGTGGAGGGACCACGCAGCCCCCTCCCTAAGCCTTTATAGGCGCTGGGGACCCTGGGCCGCTCTTAACTTAAAAGGGAGGGCGGTGTGTGACCCCCTCCCCGAGCATATAGTGGCCTTGGGAACCCCATCCCCCAGGACCTATGTTTCTTTTAGGCAGGGGCCACAGGGGAAGACGGCATTGCTCCTGCCTAGCGAGAGCAGCTATTCTATGTCTGCTCCGTCGGGCGGGAGCAATGTGTGTTTCCCCTGCGGCAAGTGAAGGCAGGGGAATAAAAGGGGAATAAAAGTCTGTTCCCAGAGAGAGCAGATATGCCTTCCCTGCGAGCAGGGAAGGCATGTCTGGTCCCACCCGGTGGCAGCTTTAGAAATGAATCGCCGGGTGGGAGCGAACATAGGTTTTTCTTCCAGTAATAATACAGGCAGGTAAACTACTGTGTCCGGGGGGTGGACTTCCCGGGACACAGTGTGTGAACCGGTTTGGGGTCCCCGGGGCCATTAGAGGCTCAGGAACGGGGGCCACACAGGCCCACCCCCTATTATTAGTGGCATTCGGCCGTGGGGGCTGGTGTCGGACGGACGTGCTGCAATAAAGAATTTTGAAATTGATACGTTGTCTGAAGTGCCAAACGTCTGTCTCGCATTGCGGGAAGAAATTGCATACTTGTCACATCAGGCCCCGCCCCTCCCTCCACCACTGTGCAAACGCGCCCCGTGGTGCATTTTAAGTTGGGGGATTAAGTCCCTTTGAATCCTGAGGGTCCCTGGGGGCCAACTAGCCCACCAGGTACCTCCAGTAAGCGCCACAGAGCTGCGTTGCAGAGAGGTGGAAAAAGGGGCGTGGCCTCGGACCACCTCTCTGCAACACAGCCCTGTGGTGCTTACTGGAGGTACCTGGTGGGCTAGTTGGCCCCCAGGGACCCTTAGGATTCAAGGGGGCTTAATCCCCCAACTTAAAACGCGCCACTGACATTTTTGTGAGGAGAACTCTTGAAGAATTCCATCGATTAGAGGATGGGAGCAGGTTTAAATTCAAGAGCAGGGATAATCTAGCCCAGCAAGAGAGAGCAGCTCTTAAGGATTTAAAATGTGATAACAACATAGTAATTCGTGAAGCTGACAAGGGTGGGAACATTGTGGTGGTGAACAGGTCCAACTACACCCAAGAAATTCGAAGGCAACTTAGTGATTCGAATTATGTTAAAATATTGGGTAATCCAGTATTAGAAGCGTCCAGACGAATTTCAGGGAGACTATACTCATGGAAGGAGGAGGGTTTAATTGATGAGGCAGAATTTAAATATTTGAATGTTACTCATCCTACCTTCCCCTTTATTTACACTTTACCTAAAGTTCATAAATCGAAAACTGAACCGCCAGGGAGACCCATTGTGTCTAGTATTGGAAGTGTCACGGAACATTTATCAGAATTTGTAGATGGTTTCTTGAAACCTTTGGTAATTAATTTACCATCGTATATACGGGATACTATGGATGTTTTAAATAAATTGCAAGATTTTAAATGGGAAGTAGGAATGATACTGGTCACGTTAGATGTAGTTGGACTATACACTTGTATTAATAATGCCAGAGGAGAACAAGCGCTTAATCATTTTCTGAGTAGTCGCAGTGCAAGTTTACGTGAACATTCAAAAATGTTGGTAGATATGAGTGCATTAATTTTGAACAATAATTTTTTTCTCTTTGAGGATGAATGGTTTCATCAGGTGAGGGGAACCGCGATGGGTTCCAGGTTCGCTCCATCTTACGCCAACCTATTTATGGGCTGGTTTGGGAGGGAGCACGCCTGGAGCCGGAAAGCTTCAAGATGGACTGACCTGATCCTATTTTGGGCCCGTTTTATTGATGATATTTTGATGATTTGGAGAGGGACTAAAGCTCAGTTATTGGAATATTTCAGTTATTTAAACTGTAATGATTTTAATGTGAGTTTCACCATTAGTCATGACACCAGCAAAATTGAATTTTTAGATGTGGAGCTATTTGTGGATGGTGACTCCATTAAGAGCAGGCTATTCAGAAAGAATACAGCGACCAATTCGGTATTGCGAGCTGATAGTTTTCATCCGACATCAGTAATAAGAGGGATTCCGTATGGGGAAATGATTCGTTTGAGAAGGAATTGTAGTTTGGAGAGTGATTTCAAAAGGGAATTGGATAACCTTCAAAACAGACTAACAAACAGGGGATATAAGAGGAGAGATCTGGGGATTGCCAGAGGAAGAGTGACAAAAATCAATAGGGAATCCACTTTGGTGCAGAAGGTGAAAAAAGAGTCCCAGGAACGCATGGCTATGATCACTACTCACTGTGTACAGAAGGATAGGATTGCTAAGGTTTTGGGCAGGAATTGGAATTTATTAAAGGGAGTACCAGGTTTGCTTGATCTGGTAGGAGATAAGCCATTGGTAATTTACAGAAGGTGTCCAACCATCAAGGAAATGGTTACAAGGAACTATATTCAACCCACGGGCAGAGGGGATTTGAATTGGTTACCACCGTCGCCTAAAGGCTTTTACGCTTGTGGCTCTTGCAATGTTTGTGCTTTGAGTATGAATAAGATAAAAGATTTTAGGTATAACACCCAGAAACGTTATCTCATTAAGGAATTCATTAATTGTAATAGCATTGGTGTGGTTTATGTTATCATTTGTGCCTGCAATCGAATTTATATAGGCAGCACCAAAAGGAATTTGAAAGTAAGGATTCAGGAACATAGACGTTCGATTATCAATCAGGATATGAGATCACCCTTGTATGTGCATATGAAGGAGCAACATAATGCACAACAAGACTTTAGGTTCCATGGGATTCAGAGAATTGTACAAGGGATCAGAGGAGGTGACTGGGAACTGAAGATTCGACAGGCTGAAGCCAGATGGATCAGTAAATGCAGATCTGTTTCCTTGGGGTTAAATACCGATACTGAATTGCATTATTTTTTAGATTGATGCCATTTTAGGGGTCAGAAGTCAAGGTCAGTAGGGTTAGTGTTTTTTCCTTCTAGAAAAATAGTCGTAGGACAAGCTGGGAATGGTAGGTTTTACAGCTGATTGTGTGGTAGGAATAAGAGAGAATCTCTGTTGGGTTAATTTTGCATTTCTAATTTTGCAGGTTAGATATTTAAAAGTATTGGGCGAATCAAGAAAATTATTGGAGACAATGAAGCTGGATGGCTGCGCGCAAATTAAGTGAACATTTGACTGTAGTGAGATGGTTACTTGAAAAACTCACATTTCATTGGACAATTCGTTACGCTGATGTCACCTGGTTACAGAAATAGGAGGTCGGTATATGGGAGACTAGTGTAAATATTTATTGGCTAAACTCCCAGCTGATTGGGTAATTTGAGTTGCTGATGTCACCGGTGGACCAGATAGAGAACACCCGTCGATTCAGGATAGGTGTCTTATGATTGGTGGTTGCTGAAATAGTAGGCCGGAACATGGGGGACTGGTGCAAATGTTTATTTGTCAAATTCACATCTGATTGGGTAATTTATGATGTTGATGTCATCGGTGGACCAGAGAGGGTGTTGTATCCTGCTTCTCCCTGCTCTTCTCTCTTTCTTGTCCTTTCTTAGTTTCTTGTACTCTGCTGCTCAGCCTGTCTCTATGATGTCATCCTTAGTTCTATCTGTATATGTTTAAGTGTACTGTCAGTTACCTTGGAGGCTGAGCAGCAGGGCAGCTGCTCCCGGTGGGGCCTTTTACTGGATTCTACTATCTTTATTATATGCTGTGTCTATTTATCCTATGACTTCATATCAACAATAAATCTACATCTGGATCACAGCAACCAAAGAGTCATCTTTTATTTTATGGAATGTTACACAGGGAACCCCAGCGATTAAAGACAGGTGCTGTATGATTGGTGGTTACAGAAACAGGAGGCTGGTACGTAGAGGACTAGTTTGAATAGTGACTTGAAGAGCTTGAATTTGATTGGTCAATTTGTGACGCTGATGTCACCGGTGGACCAGAAAGAGAACACCTGTGATTGAAATTAGGTGCAATATGATTGGTGGTTGCTTAAATGCGCCTGATTGGTCAGTGGATACTTTAAAACTGGATGGCGTACGGGTTGTGGAATTCATTCCAGATTTATCGGGCCGGATGGAGGATGCTTTGGAATGAAACCAATTTGATTTTGAAGGTATGGAATGAGATAGAGGGGAATATTTGAACTGAGGGTGGTGATTAGGGATTATGTAATTACTGGTGTTGTGAGGATAACCTATATATATTTTGGTATTTTAGATTTAGATTTAGATATTCAAAGGGATCCAGGAGAATAAGAAAAAGAAGAAAAAGAATTTCTCTTCTGGGAAGTTATATGGATTGATGAACGAGTTTAATTTTTGGAGTACATAATTTGGATGAATAGATGAAAAAGGTGAGCTGAATAGAGTGAATTTGTAATGAAATTATTTAAACCATTAATTAAGAGAGTAGGGGGCCGTTATTATCAGTTAGTGTAATATGTCAGACCTGCGATTTATGAATATCATTTTATAATGTTGCACTCCTTTTGTAGGGATCATTAGACGTTTACCGATCAATTGTTCTGGGTATATGTATATAGATTGTTAAATAGGCAGAATACGAATACTATTGGTGGGATGGTGCCATCTTGTCATTTGGGTTATATTGTATGTTGTTTTTGGAAAATTTGTGGAAAAATGAAATTCTTATGTTACAAAATTTTTTTTTTGCTTTACAGCCCTGATGATGTCCCTGAGGGGGACGAAACGCGTTGGCTGTGTTTTACAATAACTATATTCAAGTTGGATTACATTGATTTGATGTGAAATAAAGAACATTATACAAGAAGTATACCTTACAAGGATTTTTCTGTTGGGACTGTATTGAACTGTGGAAAAAGGGAAAATTAGAATTCCCAGATTAATTGTATATATATTGAACACTCCTTCCTTATTGTACAATTTTGCGTTTGCACAGTGGTGAAGGCAGGGGGCGGGGCCTGATGTGACAAGTGTGCAAACACGCCCCGTGGCGTGTTTTAAGTTGGGGGATTAAGTCCCCTAGAATCCTGAGGGTCACTGGGGGCCAACTAGCCCACCAGGTACTTCTAATAAGCGCCACAGGGCTGCGTTGCAGAGAGGTTGTCCGAGGCCACGCCCCTTTTTATACCTCTCTGCAACGCAGCTCTGTGGCGCTTACTGGAGGTACCTGGTGGGCTAGTTGGACCTCAGGATTCAAGGGGACTTAATCCCCCAACTTAAAACGCGCAACAGGGCGCGTTTGCACACTTGTCACATCAGGCCCCGCCCCCTGCCTTTACCACTGTGCAAACGCGCCCGTGGCGTGTTTTAAGTTGGGGGATTAAGTCCCCTTGAATCCTGAGGGTCCCTGGGGGCCAACTAGCCCACCAGGTACCTCCAGTAAGTGCCAGGGAGCTGCCTTGCAGAGAGGTGGTCCAAGGCCACGCCCCCTTTTTACACCACACTGCAACGCAGCTCTGTGGCGCTTACTGGAGGTAGCTGGTGGGCTAGTTGGCCCCCGGGACCCTCAGGATTCAAGGGGACTTAATAGGGACATTATAGATAAAAATTAGCATTTAAAAAACCTTTGAAATTCACTGAAAAAACCATAGGTTTCAGGCACGTTATAGTTAGAAATTAGCATTTAATCAACCTTAGAAATTCACTGAAAAAACCATAGGTTTCAGGGACGTTATAGTTAGTTGGAGATTTCACTCGTACAAAACCAGAGAAATTCCACAGTTAAAGTTAGTTCAGCTAACTATAACTCGTGCCCCGCAATGCACTGCTGATGACGTCACATATTACATCATTCATGACATGGTCAGTGACATCACTGATGACATCACTGATGACATCTCAAATGACATCACTGATGACATCACTGAAGACATCATCCAGTGACTGTGTTTGTGTAAAGTTTAAATATGTTTTATATATATATATATGCCAAGGTGTATTGAAAAATGAGTGCGTGTATAAGTGTCTAGATGGATGATTTAGTAGGTGCGTGACTGACTGTATAAGTGAGTGATTAAATGTGTCTTACTGAATGCATGGGTTAGTGACTGATACAGACATTCACACAGTTTAGTGTGTCAGTTGGTGTGTAAGCGGTTGCATGGGTTGGTGAGTAGCTAAATGAGGATGTATATGGGTTATTGATTGGATGTCTGAGTATCTGTATGGGTGCCTGAGTGTCTGTGTGGGTGGGTGTGACTCTGTGCATAGATGTGTGAGTGGATGATTCACTGGGTGTTTGGGTTCAAGAGTGTATCTGTGAAGGGCTGTATGGGTGGGTGAGTGTGTGTATGGGTGTGTTGGTGAGTGAATGGATGCCTCAGTGGTACATGTGTGAGTAACTGCATATGTGAAAGGCAGTATATGTGAGTGTTGGAGTGTATAAATGACTATATGTGAGAGTGAGTGATTGCGAGAGTGGCTGTATGGATCAGTGTGTGCTTGTATTAGTTATTGTATAAGAGTGTAAGTATGTGTTAGTATATGTTTGAATAAGTGAGGTGGTGTGTGTATAACTGTATAGGTGAGTAAATGGGAGTGTGATTGATTGTTTGCATGACTGACTAGGTGTGTGAGTAACTCTATGGATGAGTGGCCTCCTAGATGGTGGCCGGTGAATCTGGGCGAATGCCCAATTCCAGTCCCTAAGGTTAAGAACCTAGGGGTTGTATTTGATGACAGATTGACATTTGGGTGCCAGATTAACAAGCTTGCCTCCACCTCCGCCCTTTCATTCCCCAGGATGCACTAAAAACACTGGTCACAACCTTGGCCCTTTCCAGACTGGACTATGGCAATGCCCTTTATGTGGGGATACAATTTCAGTTTTTATTGAAACTGCAGCGAATGCAGAATGCTGCAGCTAGATTAATTCTGGACATCCCCAAATATGAACCAGTCTCCCATAGAATGAGAGACCTCCACTGGCTTCCTGTGGAAAAAAGAATTACATTTAAATCACAATGCATAGCATATAAAGCCCTACAGGGTAAAGGACCATTGTATTTAAGGTCACATTTGAAATGGTATATGCCAGCCAGAAATTTAAGATCATCTCACTCAAAACTGCTATTAATACCCAGGTACAAGCAGGTTCGCTGGGGGGGCAGAAGCTTCCTATTAGGGACAGCGAAAACCTGGAACCTCTTGCCGATCTCGATAAAGAGCAGCACGTCGCTCATGTCATTTAGAAGACAGCTGAAAACATGGTTATTCGCCAATTGACTGATCTAAAACTGTATTAGCATCACAAGTGTTGCCATACTTCTGCGTTCCTGCCAATTCCAGCGCCAAAACGCCCTCGGGCATACGTGCGCTATACAAATCTTTAAATCAAATCAAATCAGTGGCGGTGTGTGAGTGTCTGTATAGATATGTGAGTGCATATGATAATGCCGTATTGATGGTTGACTGCATGTATGAGTGACTGTATGGGTGAATGAGTGGATGTGTGTGTAGACCTAGGAATTAGTGAGTGGGTATATTCTAACTGGTATTGGTGTGTCTATGGTTTCAAAAATGGTAGTCTGATGTTTAGAGTGGGTGTATCAAAGGTTATATTAGGGTATGAGGAGGTGCATCAGATTATCACGTGGATGATGTCATCAGTGATGTCATCAGTGATGTCATTTGAGATGTCATCAGTGATGTCACTGACCATGTCATGAATGATGTAATATGTGACGTCATCAGCAGTGCATTGCGGGGGCACAAGTTATAGTTAGCTGAACTAACTATAACGGCCGAAATTCTCTGGTTTTGTTTGAGTGAAATGTCCAACTAACTATAACGTCCCTGAAACCTGTGTTTTTTTCAGTGAATTTCTAAGGTTTTTTAAATGCTAATTTCTAACTATAACGTCCCTGAAACCTATGGTTTTTTTCAGTGAATTTCAAAGGTTTTTTAAATGCTAATTTCTAACTATAACGTCCCTGAAACCTATGGCGGTCGCCAGTAGATAGTTATAGTTAGGACCTATTTTCCATAGGAAATTCGCAACATTCTATTTCCAATAACTTTGGCGCCGGTTGATGAATCTTCGCGAAGTTTTCAAAACTCGTGGGGCGCTCCGGTCTGCTCCTATTCTGAAAGTTTCGGGGTGATTCGGCAAGCGGGGGCCGAGAAAAAAGGGGGGTCCCAAAACGTGTTTTCTCCATGTTAATTCCCATAGGAAATTTTAGATACGGCTACAGCCCGAACTGCTGAACGGAATTACACCAAATTTGGCAAAAAGGTAGCACTTGGTTCAGAAAGCGACCTTTTTTTTTAATGGTGTAAATCCGTTCAGTAGTTCCTGAGAAAATCAAAAGTAAAAACACATATATATCTGGGCGGAGCCTAACCACACATGTCATCGTGAGATCTGATTGGCTGTCAGCACTTCATCCTGGAATTGCTGGCAGCCATCTTGGGACCAATATAAATGATAGTACCCCATTGAAATGCATTGTAGTGAATCGAAGATTTTGAGGGTTACCAAAAGGAGAACTATAAAGGGTGATAACAGACTTTAGTTACATTAGAATTCATTTGTTGATGGTACCATACTAATTTCAGGAATTGTGGTGTGTTCTAAGGTGATTTTACCCTGTGAAAAACCTTCTGCTGGGATATCATGAATCATGTTTGAGAGAAAACTATTTTCACATGCTTGTCCCATACAGTTTTGGAAGGTGCTCCAGAAGCTAAAATGAGAGCATATTTTCTGTAAATTCACATTATCTTTCTCAGTCATGTGAGAATGAAGTCTGACATTCTCAGTAAAACATGTACATCCAACAAGGGCAGAGACTGTCAGTTGATTCCTTTGTGTTCTACTGCAGCTTCCCAGAGTGTTCTAAAGAACAACTAGAGTGCTAACAGCCTTACTTATGACAAAAGTATGGCACACCTGAAGCCATCTTGATTGGAATAAACTGGTAACACTTAAAACATTTAATTTAAAAAGGAACAAAATGATGGGGTTCATATTGTCATAGAAATTATGGTTAGTGCTGTAGAAAGAAAAATTAGGACATGTTTTAAGTGAGATCTCAAATATCTTCCTGTTATATTTCAACAGGAGCAGCCTGTCAGTTGATGCCTTTGTGTTCTACTGCAGCTTCCCAGAGTGTTCTAAAGAACAACTAGAGTGCTAACAGCCTTACTTATGACAAAAGTATGGCACACCTGAAGCCATCTTGATTGGAATAAACTGGTAACACTTAAAACATTTAATTTAAAAAGGAACAAAATGAGGGGGTTCATTTTGCCATAGAAATTATGGTTAGTGCTGTAGAAAGAAAATTTAGGGCATGTTTTAAGTGAGATCTCAAATCCTCTTCTATTTCATTAGAAAATTCTGACATGCAGACTGAAACAATCACTTTCAATACCAGCAGTAGACTTCCAGTTAACTCCCTGGTGAGCAGTAGCTTTACTACAGTGATCTAATGAACAACTAGAGTGCTAACATTCTGAATTTATGGCAAATGTGTGACACATCTGAATGCCTTCTTGATGGAATCAAAGTAAAAACTGAAAGCATTTCCTACTGAGGAGACTGCAGTAAATGACGAAATTAGGAAACTTCATAACAAATAAGTCTCCCAAGATGGCCACCAGAGAAAAAAAGAGCCCAAATGTAGCACAAATATCACCCAGATGTAGCCCACATATAGCCCAATGACAGAAGTGTGCAAAACACTTTTTATTTTTAGTTTTTCTGCAGTTTTATATAGTGCAAACTGGTCAGGTATTGGAGCGTTACATCTTACTTGGACCCCTTATTGCGTATTTTGCATGAAGTACATGAGATTGATCTTGCGAAACATTGACCTTTACGATTCTGTTAACCTGAAGATGCTCTGAACCGGGCTTTGTAACACCCGTTTTTACCTACTGGTTTTAATTAATTCTCACTGTATTGTATTAGGAAAGAGGATTTACTGTTTTTATGTACACTTTTATGATCTATGTTTCTAAATCAGATCAAATAAAGTTTAATGAATTCTATGGCAGGACGGAGGCGAGGATTATGCATATCTTTCCTCACTTTATTTGCATAGCAGTTCAAAGAAAACGTAACACAACAATCATTAAACAAAAGACTACACAACCCATGAACCATTAGGGGGTAGTCTCCAAGGCAACTATAGTCCAATCATATCACAGTCCATCGTATATAATATCGTGACGTCCCTTCCGCTTCCTCTTTCTTCACTGCTCGTCAGTTAAGTGCATTCCTTACATTCTTGGCTTAATCTGACGTTGTTGCTGTTTGTATAGCGGTTTCTTGTGCACGTTATTAGCATTATTGCCTTGGTATTGTTTCATATTCCCTGCGCAGCAGGCTCTTGCCCGAGCGTGTTCTCCCCCTCGCAGTTTCTCCCGCTGTGTGCTCTGCGCGCGGTGAAATCCTGTCAGGCACGTCTGGTCCGAGCGAGGCAGCTCCGTCGAGCGCTCCCGCTGGTCTTTACGCGCGTTTGGGAATCCGGTCACTCCTTTAGTGTCCGCTTGATTCCCGACCAACCCTCGCCTAATTTTGACACCGCTACGCGGTGATTTCCCCACACGGCCACGTTAGTGACCAGCGTCAACTGGTGGTGGTAATTGGTATTGCACCTCAGTCTATTCTTATAACAGCTTCGGGGAAAGCCCAGCTGTTGGAGCACCGGCGAGGGGGCTGCCTTAAGGATTTTAAGGGCATTTGTTCTGTGCTCACACCCTCTGCTATCATGTCTTCTCCAGAAGACCATTTTTACTCCTCCTACCAGGAAGTGGAGGATGAATGGCCCCCCAACTTCTCCCTCCAGCAGTGGACCAAGCCCTCTCTCTGGCTATTTCTAGGGCGCTGGCTCCTCTTAGGGATCAGGTTGATAAGCTGGCGAAAAGCATCCCTGGGGTGTTCAGTGACCCAGATCTGGTGGTGGCGGGTCCCAGTAGCTCCCAGATGGGGAATAAAAGGGCCGTTAAGCATAACGCGGGGCACTTGGAAGGATTTGATAAACTTACGGAGACCTTCCTCAAGAGTGCGCGAACGCTAAAACATGCACCCTGCCGGAAGGAGGAGGGGCCCGGAGAAAATTGCGACACTGTCACCACTATTGTAGACCCCGACGGCGGGTTTCCCTTAGAGGGAGAGGGTGTATCGGAGGACGATTTCTCCTCCGATGAGGATAAGGACTCGGGGCGTCCCTGGCGTCCAGAGGCCCACTCCTCTCAGTCCCCGGTTGGGGACAAGGTCCACTCGGACATGTTCGAGCGTACCCAAATTTACCATCTAGGCCAGCGGAGTGAACACCTGACGCCAAAGTGGCAGAGTATGTGGTGGGGAAAATCCATCAACCCCTTGAAAGGGAGGTCAGGAATAGGATGAGGGGAGAATGCTCCAGGCCCTCACTGAAGGGGAAGGTGGCACACACGCCTGAAATTGATGAGAAACTATGTACCTTTTTCTCCAAGTATATGAGGGATCCCAAGAAAGGAATTGATAGGTCTTGGACGTGGTAGGACCCTTGACCCAAATTATTCAATTGACGGAGCTGTTCCAAAGAGTCAGGATCCCCTTTGTCCACGGATATTGTGGCTGGTTGGGCGCACTACCCTAAACCCTAAAACACTACCCCTCCACTACCCAAACACCACTGCACTACCCTAAACCCTAAAACACTACCCCCAGCACGACACCCTACACTACCCAAACA
The DNA here is from genome assembly GCA_963921515.1 of Calotriton arnoldi. NCBI lineage: Eukaryota > Metazoa > Chordata > Amphibia > Caudata > Salamandridae > Calotriton > Calotriton arnoldi. The sequence continues at coordinate 88,071 of CAWUFW010019898.1, forward strand.
TAACTGCACTACCCTAAACCCTAAAACACAACCACCAGCACGACTCCCTACAATACCCAAACACCACTGCACTACCCTAAACCCTAAATCTACCCAGAGCACAACCCCCTACACTACACAAACACCACTGCACTACCCTAAACCCTAAAACATTACCCCCAGCACGACCCCTTCACTACACAAATACCACTGCACTGCCTTAAACCCTAAAACACTACCCCCAGCACGACCCCCTACACTACACAAACACCACTGCACTACCCTAAACCCTAAATCTACCCCCAGCATGACCCCCTACACTACACAAACACCACTGCACTACCCTAAACCATAAAACACTACCCCCAGCACGACCCCCTTCACTACCTAAACACAACTGCAATACCCTAAACCCTAAAACACTACCCCCAGCACGACCCCCTTCACTACCCAAACACAACTGCACTACCCTAAACTCAAAAACACTACCCCCAGCACGACCCCCTACACTACCCAAACACCACTGCATGACCCTAAACCCTAAAACACGACCCCCTACACTACACAAACACCACTGCACTACCCTAAACACTAAAACACTAGAACCCAGTACGACCCCCTACAGTACACAAACACCACTGCACTACCCTAAACCCTAAAACACTACCCCCTACACTACACAAACACCACTGCACTACCCTAAACCCTAAAACACTACCCCCAGCACGACCCCCTACACTACACAACCACTGCACTACCGTAAACCCAAAACACTACCCCAGCACTACCCCCTACACTACCCAAACACCATTGCACTACCCAAAACCCTAAAACACTACCCCCAGCATGAACCCCTACACTACACAAACACCACTGCACTACCCTAAACCCTAAAACACTATCCCCAGCACGACCCCCTACAATACCCAAACACCACTGCACTACCCAAAACCCTAAAACACTACCCCCAGCACGACTCCCTACACTACACAAACACCACTGGACTACCCTAAACCCTAAAACACTACCCCCAGCACGACTCCCTACACTACCCAAACACCACTGCACTACACTAAACCCTAAATCTACCCCCAGCATGACCTCCGACACTACACAAACACCACTGCACTACCCTAAACCCTAAAACACTACCCCTAGCACGACCCCCTACACTACCCAAACACCACTGCACTACCCTAAACCCTAAAACACTAACCCCAGCATGACCCCCTACACTACCCAAACACCACTGCACTACCCTATACACTAAAACACGACCCCCTACACTACACAAACACAACTGCACTACCCTAAACCCTAAAACACCACCCACAGCATGACCCCCTACACTACACAAACACCACTGCACTACCCTAAACCCTAAAACACTACCCCCTATACTACACAAACACCACTGCACTACCCTAAAACACTACCCCCAGCATGACCCCCTACACTACACAAACACCACTGCACTACCCTAAACCCCCCTACACTATACAAACACCACTGCATTACTCTAAACCCTAAAACACTACCCCCAGCACGACCCCCTCACAACACAAACACCACTGCACTACCCTAAACCCTAAATCGACCCCCAGCACGACCCCGTACACTACCCAAACACCACTGCCATACCCTAAACCCTAAAACACTACCCCCAGCATGAACCCCTACACTACCCAAACACCACTGCACTACCCTAAACCCTAAAACACTACCCCCAGCACTACCCAAACACCACTGCACTACCCTAAACCCTAAAACACTACCCCCAGCACTACCCCCTACACTACCCAAACACCACTGCACTAACATAAACCCTAAAACACTACCCCCAGCACAACCCCCTACACTACACAAACACCACTGCACTACCCTAAACCCTAAAACACTACCCCAGCACGACTGCCTACACTACCCAAACACCACTGCACTACCCTAAACCCTAAATCTACCCCCAGCATGACCCCCTACACTACCCAAACACCACTGCACTACCCTAAACCATAAAACACTACCCCCAGCATGACCCCCTACACTACACAAACACCACTGCACTACCCTAAACCCTAAAACACTACCCCCAGCACGACCCCCTACACTATTGCACTACCCTAAACCCTAAAACACTACCCCCAGCACGACCCCCTACACTACCCAAACACCACTGCACTACTACCCTAAACCTTAAAACACTACCCCCAGCACGACCCCCTACACCACCCAAACACCACTGCACTACCCTAAACCCTAGAAAAGAAACCCCCACCCCATGCCCAATCCCCCTTACCTCTCACTCCTCGTGGTTCCTCTCTCCTCGTGGTTCCAGCTTCACATCGTCTCTGAGGTGCGGTGCACGTCGTTGTGAGGAAACGGAACAGCCTCTGTTTCCTTACAACGACATGGATCGTCTACATGTTTTTTAGAACACATGTTCATTTACCATACATACCTTTACAACAAAATTCGTTGTAAAGGCATGCGTGGTAAATGACCATGCGTTCTAAAAAAATGCGTAGTAATGACTTTGTGATGTACAAGCATGCGTGGTAATGCATGCGTTGTAATGGTATCGCAAAGTAAAAAAGTCGTTGTAACGGCTGTTTACCGATCGAAGCTGGCCCCTGTTCTTCAGTGAGACGTTTATTTGATTAATTAGGAGGAAGAAATGTGTTTTTTTTACCGAAAAGTGCATTCCCAGCTGTTGTATTGTGAAAGTGTCCGCGTGGCTGGTTTCACTTCCGGTGAGAGAGTGGAAGAGTCTATTTGGATCTAAAGGAGTTCTGTTGTTGGACGGGGCCGGCACGACATGTCATCAGAAAACATAGCTAATGGAAAGCGTTCTCCCTGAAGTGTGGAGAAGTGCCATGAGAGGTCAACGAGTGTGCGTCCCACCGCAGTATGACCGTACCGCGTGACCCATGTGCCACCTCCAGGGTACGGGAGGCAGAAGCGGCATCGCAGGTCCTCTTGAAGACCGTTGTAGCACTAATTTTACATTTTGGTACTAGGGCATTTTAACTTCGTTGTTCCTGCCAGATACAAAGAGAAGATCCTGTGTTATTCAGTGCCCTCGTTACCTTTTTTGTGGGTTGTGGTGCTTGTCACTTCGCTGCCCCGCCGGTGCACACGACTGGGCACCCCACCTCGTGTGCCATCTGCAGGGCCTCTGCCCTCGGATCACTGGTTTCGGTTTCTGGAGTGGCAACATAAACAGTTGCTCCCAAAGGACTAGCCTGAACACTTAGGTGAATATCCCCTGCACCAGCATTCCACGGAAATTCTTTCCTAGCTCTCCCACGTCAACGAGGACGTCATAATAGCACGGCTCCGCTCGCGACACCGTATGACGTCATCGGAGCCATAAGAGGACCTCGTCGGCGTGCTGACGTCAGTTCCACCCATTTTTTCCTTGCCACCGAGGCAAACAGGGGACCGAGACATTTTCACATGTATACATAGTATAATAAATATATATATATTCACTAAAAAAAACATAGGTTTCAGGCCCTTTATAGTTAGAAATTAGCATTTAAAAAACCTTAGAAATTCACTGAAAAAACCATAGGTTTCAGGCACGTTATAGTTAGAAATTAGCATTTAAAAACCTTAGAAATTCACTGAAAAAACCATAGGTTTCAGGGGCGTTATAGTTAGTTGGACATTTTACTCATACAAAACCATAGAAATTCCCCCGTTATAGTTAGTTCAGCTAACTATAACTTGCGCGCCCGCAATGCACTGCTGATGACGTCACATATTACATCACTCATGACATGGTCAGTGACATCACTCATGACATCACTGATGACATCTCAAATGACATCATCCAGTGAATGTGTGTTTTTCTGAAAATTAAATATGTATATTTCAAGGTCGATGGAAGAATAAATGGGTATATAAGTGTCTAAATGGATGATTTTTTTTTGTAAAATTGATAGTATAACTGACTAAGTGTATCTTAGTGAATACATGGGTTAGTGAGTAATGTTTAAATATGAAAATATCTGTATCAGTCTCTCACTTTGTGTATAAGTGGCTGCATGGGTTGGTGAGTAGCTACATGAGTGTCTATATGGGTTATTAGTTGGTTTTTTGAGTATCAGTATGAGTGTCTGAGTGTCTGTATGGTTCGGTGGGGGTATTACTTAGTGCATAGATGCATGAATGAGTGACTCACTGTTTGTATGTGTTGAAGACAGCATGTGTGCAGGACTGTATAGGTGGATGAGTATGTGTATGGGTGTGTTAGTGAGTGAATGACTGTCTCAATAGTGTCTTTATGAGTAACTACATATGTTTTAAACTAGTATATGTGAGTATTGGTGTATATAAGTGAGTATATGTGAGAGTGAGAGATTGGAAGAGTTCCTGTACAAATAAGTAGGTGCTTCTATAAGTGATTGTTTAAGAGAGTAAGTATGTGTAAGTTTCTGTAGAAGTAAGTGTGGTAGTGTGCGTATAACTATATGCAAGTAAATGGATGTTTGATACTTTGTTTGCATGTGTGACTATGTGTGTGAGTAACTCTATGGATGAGTGGCGGTGTGTAACAGGATGTATAGGTGTATGAGTACATATGATGAGTGAGTACATGTATGAGTGACTGTATAGGGACTGTTGGTGAATGAGTGGATGTGTGTGTAGATCTTGGAATTACTGAATAGGTGTGTTGTAACTGGTATTGGTATGTCCATTGTTTTGAAAATGTTAGTTTGTATTTTTGAGTGTGTGTATCAAAGGTTATATTAGAGTGAGAGGAGGTCTGCCACTCTATCACAAGGATGATGTCATCAGTGATGTCATTTGAGATGTCATGAGTGATGTCACTGACCATGTCATGAGTGATGTAATATGTGACGTCATCAGCAGTGCATTGTGGGATGCGCAAGTTATAGTTAGCTGAACTAACTATAACGGGGGAATTTCTATGGTTTTGTACGAGTAAAATGTCCAACTAACTATAACGCCCCTGAAACCTATGATTTTTTCAGTGAATATATATATATATATATATGACAAACTCCAACTCCTGGCCTGCCGATCCCTTGCAGAACACCCAGGCACGGACCTCAGCAAACTCCAAAAAAGCTCCAAACAACTCAAATGTTGTGCGAATGCAGTGTCGATTTATTCCATTATAATCCACAGATTTAAACAGGCATAGTGCCTGCCATGACACGTTTCGCTCGCCTCACGCGAGCTTGATCACATGACGCGCCACATGACCAGGAAGCTAATTAAATAACAGAATAGCAAAAAAGTGCACTAATGGCCCTAAAAACAAATCGCCACGTTAGTGAAACTAAAAAACAGACTTGAAAATGACTCAAGATCCGATCCTAGTGAGCCAACAAATTAAACATCACATTGAAGAACTACACATATATATATTCACACGCAATTCTAAAAATCATGTGAGAATAACTAAAGTGCAAAATATGCAATAAAAAGTGCAAATGCATGAATCAAAGATATTAGGACACCAACAGGCATAAATGATGAGCAGAGATTATAGGACTATGAGATTCTGAAAAACATGTGTAAATAGATGAAGTGCAAATGTGCTGTAGATATACAACTACATGAATAGATGGTATATAAACAATACAGGCATAAATACTATGATGTAAAAACACCCTAACTGTGCAAATACGCAAAAACACAAACAATAATGAACTAAATGGCTCCTAAAATGCTGACTATTAACAGTCTTATGAATCATTAGTACAAAATGTGACAGAGGTCATGCAATACCAGGCGATAATTCACTATATAGAAATGGTACATTAAAAGTAGGTTAAAAAATAAAGTGCTAGTGCAATATTTGTCAGGAACCTTTCTGGAGTATGTCTTATAATACGTAGTCAATACTACTGTAATACAAACTCAATCCAAAAAATAATGTACAAAACTAATTATTGTTATTGCATCCATGTTCTTCTAACCTCAGAACACAGGTACCAAATGTCGTGACTTGCTTATTCCATCAAGCAATATTAATCAGCAATCGTAATGTGCCTGGAATAAACGTAATAATGCACACAAAATTCATATATGTACACATATAGAAAAATCCAATATATTGCTCAGTCAATTCAATTCGAGGGTCACACTCATGCATTGATTAAAACCAGTCTGTAAAATCGAAATACTGTGACTATGTGCAAAACAAGCAAAACCTGTGCAAAAATAGTGCTGTGCAACTTACAAAATCAATAGCAGCATATACTCATTATTCAAGCCTGAATAATATTAAAATGCAAGTGCTATTTAAAAAAATTTTGAGAGTTCACAGAAAAATTAGAAAACCTTATTTGTAAACTGAGAGCAAAAAGTATAGACATTGTATACAAATAAGTTCACTGATGTGGGAGAGACTCAGAACAACCACTTGAACAATGCATTAAGATGTCATAATCATGATACAATTGTATGGTGCAAATGACTAAAAGACTAAAAGACTAAAGGAAGTTATGCATGTCTTCACTTGTGTACAGAACATTGGGCATTTTTGTATCGAGAGCCAGAATGAAATGAGTTTCCCGTTGACGCAAACTTTTTTCTCGGTTCCCTCCCCGTCCGGGAATGGGAACGGCACCTAATACAGAATACTCTAAGTCTTCAAGTTTATTCTGATGAACCATTTTAAAGTGCCTGGCAACAGGATAGTTAGAGTCGGAGTTCACAATGGCCCTAACATGCTGTAGAATCCGTTTATGCACTGGGAGCTTAGTGCTCAAGGCCGCAGGTACAGCGTAGTTTGTATATAGCATATTCAGTGCGACAGGTAAGATGTTCCGTGATTTCTATTCTTTTATCATTAAATGCAGTCACATAGTGCGTTGCATTAGTCGCAAAAGTACACGCGCAACATGAATTACACTTATAGAAACCCCTTTTGGTAAGCCATGTGCCTTTGGATTTAATCTCAGGGCTTGATTTAACTAAGGCATCCCTCATGGAGGGTGCCCTCCTGAATGTGATGGCTGGCAACGTACGTAAAATGGGTCCTAATGTTATATCTGTCAGTATTATCGGCCATTGAGAATAGATAAATATGCGGATTCTGTGCTCCTGTTGACTAAAGGTAGTGATTAGTCTAACATTACGCTTATCAATATCGGTGTCACCAGAATGAAGAGCCTGAGCAGAAGCACAGTTGTGTTTGGGTGCAAGCAATTCCTCTCTAGGTAAGTCATTAGCTTTTTTTCAATGCTTGAACCAGCTGGGACATCTTATAGCCTCGGTCCAGGAACCGACAAAATGCCTCCTGTTGACATACCTGGGAATCAGTATCCAGACTGCAAATTCGGCGGATACGCACGAATTCGCCATAAGGTATACTTCTGATCAAATGGCAGGGATGCGAACTGTCCGCATGTAAAATCGAATTACCTGCAGTTTGTTTGCGATGGAGCTTTGTGTGGATTTTGCCCTCACTGATATACAAGAGAACATCTAAAAATTCCACACTCTGTCTATAGTGGCAGTAAATTTAAGATTTTGCTCATAAGAGTTGATAGCTGTAACAAACTCGTTGGCTGCTTCTTTAGTTCCATCCCAAATTAAACAGATATCATCTATATAGCGCCAGTAATGCTTCACATGCCCATACCAATCCTCATGCTTGGTCATGAGGACACACCGCTCCCACCAGCCAACATGGAGACATGAATAGCTGGGGGAGAAGCATGCCCCCATAGCCACACCTCTAAGCTGTTGGTATATATCCTGATTGAATGCTAAGTAGTTATTGAATAGGCACAGTTCTATCATCTCAATTAGCATACAGTTGTGTTCCTTCATGCTGATATCTCTGTTGTCCAAGAAGTACTTCGTTGCAGCTAGACCGTAAGAATGGTTAATGCACAAGTTACTAACTTGTGTAACGATATATCTGTAAGAGACAGTAGTTAGTGACAGATTCCTTACCTTAGAATATCCCCAGGCGTCAGACTGGATCTGGAAAGTTTTTTGCGTAGCAGTACCCTTGCGCGTCAGTAGGCAGCGTCGTGCGGCTCCGCGTCCGGCGTCGTGATCGCCGGGATGACGTCGCGGGCAGTACTTAGACGCCGCCCCTGCGCGCTGACGTCAGTTCTGTACACGACTTTACGCGCCAGGAACGCAGAGCCATGCAAGAAGCTGACATAGGTGTCTGAAAAATGCTAGGGCCCTGAAAGGGATGTCCTTAACCCTAGAAATCAGTTCGCAGAACGGGGAGGATGGGTGGGGCGGTAAGGAATCTGTCACTAACTACTGTCTCTTACAGATATATCGTTACACAAGTTAGTAACTTGTGCATCTGAAAGAGACACGTTAGTGACAGATTGCTTACCTTGGAATAGATACCCCAGCAATACCAACCCCGGTGGTGGGTCTGCGAACAAAGATCAGACAAGGAAGTCCCGGAGGACAGAACGGCCAAAGAAGCCGTCCCTCCGGACCTGACTGTCAAGGCAGTAATGCTTTGTAAACGTGTGCAGCGAGGCCCACGTAGCTGCCTGACAGATATCCTGCAGCGGAACACCGCGGCCCAAAGCCGTGGTAGCAGCCGTTGCCCTGGTGGAATGGGCCTGCAGCCCAACAGGAGGCTCCTTCTTAGCCAAAGAATAGCAGGCTTTGATACACAAGGTTACCCAGCGGGAGATGGTTCTCTTGTGCACCGCCCGACCTTTTTTGGCGCCCACGTAGCCAACAAAGAGCTGGTCATCCACCCGGAAGTGTTGTGTGCGGTTGATATAAAAGGAAAGCGCACGTTTTGGGTCCAGACGGTGGAGCCTCTCTTCCTCTCTGGAAGGATGCGGAGGCGGAAAGAAAGTGGGCAAAGTGATGGTCTGCCCAATGTGGAAGGCAGTAACCACCTTTGGCAAGAAGGACGGACGCGTCCTAAGAACAACCTTGTCTGGATGGACAGACAGAAAGGGAGGTTTGCATGATAGAGCCTGGAGCTCACTCACCCGCCGAGCGGAGGTGATGGCCACCAGAAAGGCTGTCTTCAGAGTCAGAAGACGAAGAGGACAGTTATGTAGAGGCTCAAAGGAAGCGCACATGAGAAAGGTAAGAACCAAGTTCAAGTCCCACTGAGGCATCACAAACGGAAGAGGTGTGTAATGCCTTTAAGGAATCTGTTAACAACAGGGGACTTGAAAAGGGAGGGCTGATCAGGAAGCCTGAGGAAGGCCGAAATGGCACAAAGATAGCCCTTGATGGTACCCAGGGCAGAACCCTGTTGGGCCAGTGAAAGAAGGAACAGAAGAACCTCAGAAAGAGGGGCAGAGAGGGGATTCACTGCCTTTGCTGTGAACCATGCCACAAACTTGTTCCACCTGCAGGCGTATACCACCTTAGTGGAGGGACGCCTGGCTGCCAGAATCACATCACAAACTTCGGGAGGCAAGTCGAAAGGAATCAACTGCCGCCGCTCAATCTCCACACAAGCAGGTGGAGGCTGGACAGGTTCGGGTGGAGGACCGTCCCCTGCTGCTGCGACAGAAGATCCTCCCGAAGAGGCAGACGGATCGGTGGATCGACGCTCATACTGAGTAGCTCGGGATACCAAACTCTTCGAGCCCAGTCCGGAGCCACAAGGATGACTTGGGCCCGGTCGCGCCGAATCTTCTTCAACACTCTGGGCAGAAGTGGTATAGGCGGAAAGGCGTACAACAGACCGCAACTCCACTCGCGACGAAAAGCGTCGCCGAGCGAGTGCCGCCTTGGAAATTCCAACGCGCAGAACTGCTGACATTGCGCGTTCTCTTCGGTGGCGAATAGATCTAACCAAGGCTCTCCCCACTGAAGAAAGAGTCCTTGCGCCACTTCCGAGTGAAGACGCCATTCGTGATCCATCATGCACCTGCGGCTGAGTTCGTCCGCCCTGGTGTTCAGGGAACCTGCCAGGTGTTTAACCACCAGGAATATGCCCTGATGTGCCAGCCATGTCCAGATGCGCAGAGCCTCCTGACATAGGGTCCACGACCCCACCCCGCCTTGTTTGTTGCAGTACCACATGGCGGTGGTGTTGTCCGTGAACACCTGCACTACCTTCCCTTTGACAGAGGGAAGGAATGCCTTGAGTGCAAGCCGGATCGCCCGGAGCTCCAGAAGGTTGATATGGAGCCGGGACTCCGCCGGAGACCAGAGGCCTCTGATCTCCGCCTCTCTCATGTGACCGCCCCATCCCAGAAGGGACGCGTCCGTCACAACTGTGTGCTCTGGCTGGGGAAGGGAGAGGGATCTGCCCATGACCCATTGCCGGTTCGAGAGTCACCACTGCAACTGTTTTGCAGTCCCCACCGAGATCTGGACGTGATCGGACAGGTTGCCCTGGTGCTGCGCCCACTGGAACTTCAGGTCCCACTGCAGAGCCCGCATATGCCATCTAGCATGATCGACCAGCAGGATGCAGGAGGCCATGAGGCCCAGCAGCCTCAGGGTCATCCGTACCGGAACCCAGGATAAAGGCTGAAAGATTGGAATCATAGCTTGAATATCCCGGACTCGCCGTTCGGGAGGATAAGCCCGAAACTGCGTCGTGTCCAGAACTGCTCCGATGAAAAGGAGCTGTGGAGAAGGAATCAGATGCGACTTCGGCACATTGATGGAGAACCCCAGCGAGTGCAGGAGTTCAGCCGTAGTATGGAGGTGGGACGAGCCCGCCTTCAGCAGCCAGTCGTCGAGGTAGGGGAAGACTGGAACCCCTGCCCGGCGCAGATGAGCTGCGACCACCGCCATCACTTTCGTGCACACCCGAGGGGCACTTGTAAGGCCAAAGGGGAGCACGGTGAACTGAAAATGCTCGAGGCCTACCGTGAACCGTAGGTAACGGCGGTGGGCCGGCAGGACGGGGATGTGGAAATAAGCGTCCTGCAAGTCCAACGCTACCAACCAGTCTCCAGGGTCGAGGGCAGTCAAGACCTGAGCTAGGGTGAGCATCTTGAACTTCTCCTTCCGGAGGAAGCGATTGACGTCCCGGAGCTCCAAGATAGGACGCATGTCCTCCTTGTCCTTTTTGGGCACCAGAAAGTAGTGGGAGTAGCAACCACGTCCTACTTCTGGGGTCGGAACATGCTCGATGGCCCTCTTGGCCAAGAGGGCCGTGACTTCCTTCTGCAGATGCACCAAGTGATCCCCTGACATGCAGTGGAATTGAGGTGGCATGGCTGGGGGGGTGGTCTCGAAGGGGAGGGAGTAGCCCCTTCGGACAATGTCCAAGACCCACCTGTCCGAGGTGATGGGACGCCAGTGGTGAAGGTGATGGCGGACCCTGCCCCCTACTGGCGTGCTGTGCAACTGAAAGGAAGGACTAGGAGGGCTTGGAGGCCGCGGACGGGTTGGAGGTGGTGGCCTGACCCGCACGCTGGTTGCCCGAACCGCCACGGCGGTATCCACGTCCTCGGCCACGCGAAGACGCTTGCTGCGCGGGCCGGTGGCTGGGCAGCTGACGTGACTGGGCGCCCCTTCCGTGGCCACGAAAGGGGCGAAAAGCAGAGGTTAGCGGAGGGCGCACAACAGAAAGGCCCAGGGACTTGGCAGTAGCCCGTGAGTCCTTAAAACGCTCCAGCGCATGGTCTGCTTTTGAACCAAAAAGACCGACTCCATCAAAGGGCATGTCCATGAGTGTATTCTGGACATCACCCGAGAAACCAGTTGTTCTCAGCCAGGCGTGGCGACGTAGCGCCACCGTCGTTGCAAGCGATCTGCCCAGCGAGTCGGCGGTATCAAGGCCACAACGTATGGTGTATTTAGCCGCATCTCTTCCTTCCGCAATGGCGCGGGTAAGCAGTGTCTGGACCTCCTCAGAACACTGTGGCAAAACTGCCGCCACCGAATCCCACAGGGAGTGGGTATATCGGCCCAAAAGGCAAGCGGTGTTGACGGACCGCAAGCCAGCACTGGAGGAAGAAAAGCCTTCTTCCCAAATTGGTCCAGGCGTTTGGATTCCCTATCCGGAGGGGCGGTAGGGAAGGCGGTTTGGGAGGCAGAGGCTTGGACAACCAAGCTCTCGGGGGTGGGATGTTGGGAGAGAAACAAGGGGTCGCCCGGAGCAGGGCGATGGCGTCGGGCCACGTTCCTATCCACAGGAGCCCCTGTGGTGGGCTTGGACCAGGCGCCCAAAAGAACGTCAGTGAGTGCATCATTAAACGGCAGCACAGTCTCCGGGGAGGAAGCTGCCGGCTGAAGCACTTCCGTCAGGAGATTAGTCCTGACAGCCACAGTAGGCAATTGGAGGTGCAAGGCTCCAGCTGCTCTACGCAACACCGTTGCAAAATTAGCTCCCTCCTCCGTAGCCACGGGAGGAGACAGCATGCCAGTGTCAGGGGAAGTGTCTAGACCACTGGCATCCCCAAGTTCCTCAGCCCAGTCCTGATCATACTCACACTGTTGTGTGAGAGGGTCTTCCGACCCCTCCCAGCTCTCCTGGTCCTCCTCTGGTTCAAAATATGGAGGAGGAGGGACATTTGGGACCCAAGGTCTCATCGGCGCCGGAGCCGGCGTCGAGCGACGTCGGTCCGGCTCCATGTCCGGAGCCGGAGAGAACCGGGGAACGACGCCGTCCGGAGCCCCGGACGACGTCAGGAACGGCACCGGGGACATCGGCGGAGGCGTGGTTAGGTCAACCGGCGTCGATGGGGGTTGCGGTACCACCGGAGCCGGGATCGAGGCCGGGGCCGGAGCCGAGGCCGGGATGAAGGCTGGCGGGACAGGCGGCGCCAGGACCGGAGTCGGCGGCGACGCCGGAGCAACCCCATCAGGGCCCGTGGGGCCCGAAGGCGCACCGGAGGGACCTTGAGGCCCGAAGAGGCGGGCCATGGCCGACAGGAATTCCTGTATTTCGGCCGGAGTCGCCCCCGAACCCGGAAAGGACGGGGAATGCGGGGGCGGCTCCACAGGCACGTCCGGGGCCGCGGGGACGGTGCCGACAGGGGCCTCAGCCGAGTCGCGAGACCGGCGAGGCGAAGTCTTGGAGCGATGATGCTTCTTAGACTTTTGTGCTTCGACTTACCCGAGGAGCGCGAAGACTTGGACTCCGACGACCGGCGGGGCTCCGCGACCGGCCCCTCGACCTCTCACGGGACCGGGGCTTGGTGCGGCGCGGAGCCGACTGCCGGACCTCGAGTAGCATTCGAGACCGCTCTCGCAAAGCCTTCGGGTGAAGTTTCCGGCAGTCAGGACACGACTTTGTGTCGTGGTCTCGGCCGAGACAGTAGAGACACTCTAGATGCGGGTCTGTGATCGACATCATTCGACCACAGGCGTCGCATGGCTTGAAGCCGGGCATCCCTACGACACCTAGGAGTCGATGAAGACTCGAAAAATAAACAGTGAAAAATTCACCAAAAATGTAGTCAAAAATTGACTAGGGCACTGCTCTTCCCGGATCTGCGCTTACTGGCGCGGAAAAAGAAGAACTGACGTCAGCGCGCAGGGGCGGCGTCTAAGTACTGCCCGCGACGTCATCCCGGCGATCACGACGCCGACGACGGACGCGGAGCCGCACGACGCCGCCTACCGACGCGCAAGGGTACTGCTACGCAAAAAACTTTCCGGATCCAGTCTGACGCCTGGGGATATTCTAAGGTAAGGAATCTGTCACTAACGTGTCTCTTTCAGATACTTGTGTACAGAGATTCAATGTCCATAACTACAAGCAAGTAGCTAGGTTGCCATACCACCTCATTAATCTTTCTCAGGAAGTCCGTGGTATCCTTTACATAGGATGGCAAGGAGACGACATGGGGCTGTAAAAAATAGTACACATATTTGGACACATTTTCCAACATGCTTTTTTGGGCTGAAATAGTAGGTCGTCCAGGAATCGGGACTGTCTTCTTATGAACCTTTGGAAGGAAATAAAGAATGGGAGTGACAGGATACTCTACTTTCAAAAAGTTCAATTCGTCTTTGGTAAGAAGCCCCATCCTTTTCCATTGTAAGAGGCATTTATGTACTTTATCTTGGACCTGCCGTATTTCCTGTTTTGAAGACTTTCTGTAACACAGGGCATCAGAAAGATGGCGATTAGCTTCAGTCAAATATTGAGTTCTAGGCCATAGAACTACGTTCCCGCCCTTATCAGATTTATTTATGACAATGTCATGATTACTTTTCAGTTTGTCGATCAGAGTGTAGTATTGGGCATTCTTATAGTTCCTGCGATGTTGACTTGACATCATGGTCTTATTAAGATGTTTAAGTTCCTCTACGACTCTGTCGTTAAAGATGTCCACTGCGTCTTTTGGCATCAGTGGAAAGAATGTCGATACTAGGCGAAACGGAATTGTGGCTGCTTTATTTGTCATGATACCCATTGCAGACATAGCTTGTTGTGTGGATTCATTAGAGCTATCAGTAGATAGTGAATGCAGGACCTGTAAATTTGGTATATCTTTCACCTGGAGGGTGCCATCAGTGGTAACAATACCTGATGCTGAAACAGAGGGAACTGTATGGAGTTTTTGAGTTGGAAGTATTTGATGAGCTTAACTTTTCTAATAAATTTGAAAACATCAATTCTAGTTTGGTTGTATGAGAACTGATTCACGGGACAATACGTAAGTCCTAGCGATAAAATATATATATAAATATATATATACCACACAGTCACCTCCTCTGGAAAAGCAAACAAGAGGACACAGCGGGGTCACAGGAGCCGGTTTTATTACACTAATGGCATGACGCGTTCCGGCGAGTATGCCTTTCTCGAATGCCTCAACACCGGGGGTTCTCTTTACAATACAATTTAAATGTGCTTCCTCACTCTGATTGGCTGGAGCACAACTGGTCACAGTCCATAGACAAGGGCATCATGCAGCACCTCCTTCCGGACTGCATTTCCCATCATGCATCTTCACCAGAGAAAAATGTCTCGTTAGCCCAGTTGTTTTGTAATCCTCAGGTGAGAAACACACAGTCACTGGATGATGTCATCAGTGATGTCACTGAGCATGCCATGAGTGATGTAATATGTGATGTCATCAGCAGTGCATTGCGGGGGCGCGAGTTATACTTAGCTCAACTAACTATAACGGCCGAATTTCTCTGGTTTTGTACGAGTGAAATGTCCAACTAACTATAACGTCCCTGAAACCTGTGGTTTTTTCAGTGAATTTCTATGGTTTTTTAAATGCTAATCTCAAGCTATAACGTCCCTGAAACCTATGGTTTTTTCAGTGAATTTCAAAGGTTTTTTAAATGATAATTTCTAACTATAACGTCCCTGAAACCTATGTTTTTTTCAGTGAATTTCTAAGGTTTTTTAAATGCTAATTTCTAACTATGCCTACATAGGTAGGACATGTGCAGAAAGAGGAAGAAAGGTACAGAAAGAAGCAAGAGAAGTGCAGAAAGAGGCAAGAGAGGTGCAGAAAGAAGCAAGAGAAATACAGAAAGAGGCAACAGAAGTCCAGAAAGAGGAAGAAATGTGAAGAAAGAAGCAAGAGATGTGCAGAAAGAACCAACAGAGTTGCAGAAAGAGGCCTACTTTGACTGTACCTTACAACAGACTCATAAAAAGTACCCTAATCACTAATCCTTTTCCGAAGATGTCTTAAACCTCACTTTTCTCTTGAAGGTTCACTATTAATCGACTGCTCAGAATGTTAGGCCTACCAAATATAAAACAGCAATCCAAAGCATATCACTGTTGTAAGTCTGACCAAGTTTGTGAAGGTATGCATGCGTGTCTATGCTTTTACCTAGTGACATGTTAAATGAAAATAAACATACAAACACGTGAATACCTGTGTTTCAAACAGCATACTCTGTAAATTTGTGTAAAAAAGGTATATGCATTTCTTTCTGCTCACAATACAGGGCACATGGGTATTCAATAGTATATTTGAGGGGCTCTATAACACATATATACACAAGACATGTCTGCCTGTGCAACCAAATGACAGAGCAGAACTGAGAAGATTTTACCACCTATAAGAGAAGCTACCCGCTTTTTAAGCTACCATCTTCAGATGCATAACACATGTGAGAATACATGTGCAAGTAGACATATACCTCACTCAGTCACGAGAGCACGCAGACCTTTAAACTTGACAGCTTGTCCTTCTCATTTGAATATAGAAACAGGCAAGAGAAGTACAGAAAGGAGCAAGAGAATTGTAGAAAAAAATAAGAGAGGTGCAGAAAGAGTAAGAAATGTGCAGAAAGAGGCAAGAGAGGAGCAGAAAGAGGCAAGAGAGGAGCAGAAAGAGGCAAGAGAGGAGCAGAAAGAGGCAAGTGAGGTGCAGAAAGAGGCAAGAGGGGTACAGAAAGAGGTAAGAGAAGTGCAGAAAGAAGCAACAGAGGTGCAGAAAGAGGCCAGAGTGGTACAGAAAGAGGGAAGAGGGGTGCAGAAAGAGGCAAGAGGGGTGCAGAAAAAAGCAAGAGCAGTGCAGAAAGAACCAACAGAGGTGCTGAAGGAGGCAAGAGGTGTGCCAAAAGAGGCAAGAGGGGTGCCAAAATTTTCGAAAGGTGCAGAAAGAAGCAAGAGCAGTGCAGAAAGAAGCAACAGAGGTGTACAAACAGACAAGAGGGGTGCAGAAAGAGGCAAGAGAAGTTCAGAAAGAAGCAACAGAGGTGCAGAAGGACGCAAGATAAGTGCAGAAAGAGGCAAGAGAGTTGCAGAAAATGGCAAGAGAGGTTCACTAAAAGAGAAGAAGGGTGCAGAAAGAGCAAGAAGGGTGCAGAAAGAAGCAAGAGAGGTGTAGAAAGAAGCAAGAGAAGTGCAGAAAAAAGCAACAGAGGTACAGAAAGAGACAAGAGGGGTGCAGAAAGAGGCAAGAGAAGTGCAGAAAGAAGCAACAGAGGTGCAGAAAAAGGCAAGAAAAGTGCAGAAAGAGGAAAGAGAGTTACATAAACAGGCAAAAGAGGTGCAGAAAGAGGGAACAGGGGTGCAGACAGATGCAAGAGAGGTGCAGAAAGAACAGAGGTGCAGAAAAAGGAAAGAGGGGTGCAGAAATGTGCAAGAGAGTAGCAGACAGAAGCAAGAGCAGTGCAGAAAGAACCAACAGATGTGCAGAAAGAGGCAAGAGGGGTGCAGAAAGAGGCAAGACAAGTGCAGAAAAAAGCAACAGAGGTGCAGAAGGAGACAAGAGAACTGCAGAAAGAAGCAAGAGAGTTGCAGAAAAAGGGAACAGGGGTGCAGAAAGAGGCAAGAGAGGTGCAAAAAGAGAGAAGAGGAGTACAGAAAGAGGCAAGAGGGGTGCAGAAAGAAGGAAGGGAGATACAGAAAGAAGCAACAGAGGTGCAGAAAGGGGCAAGAGGGGTGCAAAAAAAGGCAAGAGAAGTGCAGAAAGAAGCAACAGAGGTGCAGAAAGAGGCAAGAGGGGTGCAGAAAGAGGCAAGAGAGGAGCAGAAAGAGGCAAGAGAGGTGCACACAGAGGCACGTGGGATGCAGAAATTTGCAAGAGAGGTACAGAAAGAAGCAAGAGAAGTGCAGAAAGAACCAACAGAGTTGCAGAAGGAGGCAAGAGGGGTGCAGAAAGAGGCAAGAGAAGTGCAGAAAGAAGCAACAGAGGTGCAGAAGGAGACAAGAGAACTGCAGAAAGAAGCAAGAGAGTTGCAGAAACAGGCAAGAGAGGTGCAGAAAAAGGGAACAGGGGTGCAGAAAGAGGCAAGAGAGGTGCAAAAAGAGAGAAGAGGAGTGCAGAAAGAGGCAAGAGGGGTGCAGAAAGAAGGAAGAGAGATACAGAAAGAAGCAACAGAGGTGCAGAAAGGGGAAAGAGGGGTGCAAAAAAAGGCAAGAGAAGTGCAGAAAGAAGCAAGAGAGGTGCAGAAAGAGGCAAGATGAGTGCAGAAAGAAGCAAGAGAGGTGCAGAAAGAAGCAAAAGAAGTGCAAAAAGAAGCAAAAGAGGTACATAAAGAAACATTCATTACAGTAGAAACAGCAGATACCCGGGTTGCCCCTCCGGATAGACTCTATGAGATTATAATTCAAATTGAGGGTGATATACAGCGTCCAATCAAAGCCGTTTTCTGGGAAAATCTCACCTCCTCATATGACATTTTGTTGGCGGAGGCAGCTTGGCCTCCACCCTTTGTGCTAGCCGCTTCTAGAGGGGAGGACGTGATACTTCCGAGTTTTTCGCGTTACGTCCCTGAGGAACATGCAAAAGCTTACGCGTCTGAGTGGGCTTTGGCCCTTGCCCCAGCAGTGTACCGTAATCAGGTGGGCTGGGATATTGATTCACCGGCACATGAAATACCATTACGGTCTATGCCACAACCACAACCGCAATATCCAATCAGACGTGAAGCTAAGGCTCACGTTTGTGACATTCTAACACAGTTGGGGTATCAAGGAGTGATTGAATCCTGTGTATCACCGATGAATAATCCTCTTTTTCCGGTATCAAAACCTGACGGTTCATATCGCATTGTGCTGGATTATCGAAATTTGAATAGTCATTGCTGCACTTTTGCTGTGCAAAACACACACAGCTGGTGAACAACCTGGTTCGTAAAAAATACAAAACTACACTGGACATATCCAATGGTTTCTACAGTCATAATTTAGCTCCTGAGAGCCGTGACTTGAGAGCATTCACCGCCGTCGGAAATCAGAAAAAATTTACACGCCTGCCTATGGGGTATAAGAATAGCCCTGGGGATTTTGCTGCGCGTGTTGTCTCTTTATTGCACGACATAGATCCAGATGCATTCTCGTACGTTGATGATATTTATCTGACGGACGATGAGCTAATGCCACATCTTGTCCGAGTCTACCGCATCATTTTATTGTTTGCCGACTACGGATACAAGTTCAATTTTGCAAAATCACACATCGCTCATTTGGCGGCGCTCTTTTTGGGCTAAGAGCTCAATAATGAGGGTTGGTGGTTAGCCTCCCACTTTCTGGAGAAGTGTGCACAATTGTAACCTCCCTCTACGCTGAAGAAACTTCAGTCTTTGCTGGGATTTTTTAATTTCGGGAGGACATCCATCCCCTATTATGCCCAGCGTATCAAACCACTTTATGCGTTGATACAACCAACATATTCTTCTGCCAGCTGGCTTCCGGAACATACCACTATCCTACAATCTTTGCAATCTGATATGCTTGCAACTAACTACTTGTTGAAGCGTGATAACACCACAAACCTGGTGATACGTATAGTGCCAGGGAAGGTGGGTTTCACTTACTTGACGTTCAATGAGGGGGACACAGTACCTATTGCATACAAATCACATTTGTACACGGCGGCAGAAACGCATTTTTCAAATGTTGAAAAAATGTTGACAGCGGTCCAAATGGCGATTCTGAAAGAACGCTCACTGGCGCAAGGAAAACGCATTCTTATGGTCACGCCTTTCCCTTCCTTAGAAGCAGTGACTAAGGCAAGTGTACCGAACTCTAAGGCACTACATCCCCGTTGGATACAATGGGCTACTTCTTTGACATCAACTGATGTTACGTTTATCTTTGATCCTGCCTTTCAGACACATGAGTTTTTACAGTATGAACACGTTCATCCTCCTCCACTGTCGTTGCTTCCTTTAGATGAGTACAAATGTATCATTTATACCGATGGCTCGGCTCAACCGGCCACCGGCTTTAAACACGCTTATTCGGCGGCTTGCGCTATTGGCTGGTTCAATTGTCAATGGAGAAGGTAAGTCTTCCATAGTGCATACTCAGGCTCTTGGGGACTGTACAGCACAATTGGCGGAGCTGCGTGATCTTGTTCTTGCCCTTGAGTTTGCCGATCCTAATGTGAATACTCTCATTGTATGCGATTCTTACTACTGTGTTCAATCTTTTAATGACAACTTATTTTTTTGGTCTCAGAATGACTATCGAGACTCTAAAGGCAGCGCAATCAAGCATAAAACGCTTTGGGTTTGAGTGGCAGACCTTAAACAACGTCTGCCCCTCACGCAAGTTATCCATACTCTTGGCCATCAGCGTGTAGGAGCACATGCTCTTGGTAATTCTTTGGCTGACGAAGCGGTCAAATCTGCAGTAGCCACGTGTTCCGTAGCAGCAGTTACAAGGTCCATGACTAAAATAGATAATGATATTCTAGCAGGGGTAGCTGCTACGAAGGAGGGAACTGCTTATCCTCAGGGTTTCCCTTCGAAATACTCTTATCATATATCTCCTGAACAAGTTCCTTATGCTAAGATTCCATCTGTTGGGGATCGGCTGATTCCCAACATGGACCGCAGACTTGCTTTGATCTGAGCCGCGCACGAGGGCATGGCTTCTGCACATGCCGGGGTGTCTGCGACAGTCAGCAACGTTATTGGTGGCGTGGTTTATATAAACAAACCCGTAATTATGTGCTTTCTTGTGACATTTGTCAGCAAATCAAACCGTCTATGGTCTCAAGTCCACCACAAACACAGCTATGTATTTCTAATCAACCATTTGGCTGTGTATATCTGTGTATATCTTGATCACTGTGGTCCATTGTCTTCTGATACTGCATATAAATACATTTTAGTGGCAGTTGATTCGTTCACTAGATTCCTAGGATTCCTAGGATGCTTGTTTCCGGTCCAGGGAAGACATGGCTTGGCAGTTCGGGCTGGACTGTTCCCATGAGGCACAGGGTCAGACTGATTTGCATATGGCCATGTCTGAACTGGGGTGGTGGAGTGAGCTAAAGAATGATGATGGATTAAACCCAGATCAGTTGACTGGGGGTGAGTGTTTGATTGGCTCAAGCGTTCCGTCCATCATCCCCTTTTGTATCGCTTTGGTCGCCCTAAGTTGGCGGGGGTATGCCCAGACGTGGGTCCCTTGATCACTTTGCCACTGGATTCAAGCAAGCCTGGCTGATGACGGCTGAAATGCCAGAAACCGGTCCTAGGATGCTTGTTTCCGGTCCAGGGAAGACATGGCTTGGCAGTTCGGGCTGGACTGTTCCCATGAGGCACAGGGTCAGACTGATTTGCATATGGCCATGTCTGAACTGGGGTGGTGGAGTGAGCTAAAGAATGATGATGGATTAAACCCAGATCAGTTGACTGGGGGTGAGTGTTTGATTGGCTCAAGCGTTCCGTCCATCATCCCCTTTTGTATCGCTTTGGTCGCCCTAAGTTGGCGGGGGTATGCCCAGACGTGGGTCCCTTGCTCACTTTGCCACTGGATTCAAGCAAGCCTGGCTGATGACGGCTGAAATGCCAGAAACCGGTCCTAGGATGCTTGTTTCCGGTCCAGGGAAGACATGGCTTGGCAGTTCGGGCTGGACTGTTCCCATGAGGCACAGGGTCAGACTGATTTGCATATGGCCATGTCTGAACTGGGGTGGTGGAGTGAGCTAAAGAATGATGATGGATTAAACCCAGATCAGTTGACTGGGGGTGAGTGTTTGATTGGCTCAAGCGTTCCGTCCATCATCCCCTTTTGTATCGCTTTGGTCGCCCCTAAGTTGGCGGGGGTATGCCCAGACGTGGGTCCCTTGCTCACTTTGCCACTGGATTCAAGCAAGCCTGGCTGATGACGGCTGAAATGCCAGAAACCGGTCCTAGGATGCTTGTTTCCGGTCCAGGGAAGACATGGCTTGGCAGTTCGGGCTGGACTGATCCCATGAGGCACAGGGTCAGACTGATTTGCATATGGCCATGTCTTAACTGGGGTGGTGGAGTGAGCTAAAGAATGATGATGGATTAAACCCAGATCAGTTGACTGGGGGTGAGTGTTTGATTGGCTCAAGCGTTCCGTCCATCATCCCCTTTTGTATCGCTTTGGTCGCCCTAAGTTGGCGGGGGTATGCCCAGACGTGGGTCCCTTGCTCACTTTGCCACTGGATTCAAGCAAGCCTGGCTGATGACGGCTGAAATGCCAGAAACCGGTCCTAGGATGCTTGTTTCCGGTCCAGGGAAGACATGGCTTGACAGTTCGGGCTGGACTGTTCCCATGAGGCACAGGGTCAGACTGATTTGCATATGGCCATGTCTGAACTGGGGTGGTGGAGTGAGCTAAAGAATGATGATGGATTAAACCCAGATCAGTTGACTGGGGGTGAGTGTTTGATTGGCTCAAGCGTTCCGTCCATCATCCCCTTTTGTATCGCTTTGGTCGCCCTAAGTTGGCGGGGGTATGCCCAGACGTGGGTCCCTTGTTCACTTTGCCACTGGATTCAAGCAAGCCTGGCTGATGACGGCTGAAATGCCAGAAACCGGTCCTAGGATGCTTGTTTCCGGTCCAGGGATGACATGGCTTGGCAGTTCGGACTGGACTGTTCCCATGAGGCACAGGGTCAGACTGATTTGCATATGGCCATGTCTGAACTGGGGTGGTGGAGTGAGCTAAAGAATGATGATGGATTAAACCCAGATCAGTTGACTGGGGGTGAGTGTTTGATTGGCTCAAGCGTTCCGTCCATCATCCCCTTTTGTATCGCTTTGGTCGCCCTAAGTTGGCGGGGGTATGCCCAGACGTGGGTCCCTTGCTCACTTTGCCACTGGATTCAAGCAAGCCTGGCTGATGACGGCTGAAATGCCAGAAACCGGTCCTAGGATGCTTGTTTCCGGTCCAGGGAAGACATGGCTTGGCAGTTCGGGCTGGACTGTTCCCATGAGGCACAGGGTCAGACTGATTTGCATATGGCCATGTCTGAACTGGGGTGGTGGAGTGAGCTAAAGAATGATGATGGATTAAACCCAGATCAGTTGACTGGGGGTGAGTGTTTGATTGGCTCAAGCGTTCCGTCCATCATCCCCTTTTGTATCGCTTTGGTCGCCCTAAGTTGGCGGGGGTATGCCCAGACGTGGGTCCCTTGCTCACTTTGCCACTGGATTCAAGCAAGCCTGGCTGATGACGGCTGAAATGCCAGAAACCGGTCCTAGGATGCTTGTTTCCGGTCCAGGGAAGACATGGCTTGGCAGTTCGGGCTGGACTGATCCCATGAGGCACAGGGTCAGACTGATTTGCATATGGCCATGTCTGAACTGGGGTGGTGGAGTGAGCTAAAGAATGATGATGGATTAAACCCAGATCAGTTGACTGGGGGTGAGTGTTTGATTGGCTCAAGCGTTCCGTCCATCATCCCCTTTTGTATCGCTTTGGTCGCCCTAAGTTGGCGGGGGTATGCCCAGACGTGGGTCCCTTGCTCACTTTGCCACTGGATTCAAGCAAGCCTGGCTGATGACGGCTGAAATGCCAGAAACCGGTCCTAGGATGCTTGTTTCCGGTCCAGGGAAGACATGGCTTGACAGTTCGGGCTGGACTGTTCCCATGAGGCACAGGGTCAGACTGATTTGCATATGGCCATGTCTGAACTGGGGTGGTGGAGTGAGCTAAAGAATGATGATGGATTAAACCCAGATCAGTTGACTGGGGGTGAGTGTTTGATTGGCTCAAGCGTTCCGTCCATCATCCCCTTTTGTATCGCTTTGGTCGCCCTAAGTTGGCGGGGGTATGCCCAGACGTGGGTCCCTTGCTCACTTTGCCACTGGATTCAAGCAAGCCTGGCTGATGACGGCTGAAATGCCAGAAACCGGTCCTAGGATGCTTGTTTCCGGTCCAGGGAAGACATGGCTTGGCAGTTCGGGCTGGACTGTTCCCATGAGGCACAGGGTCAGACTGATTTGCATATGGCCATGTCTGAACTGGGGTGGTGGAGTGAGCTAAAGAATGATGATGGATTAAACCCAGATCAGTTGACTGGGGGTGAGTGTTTGATTGGCTCAAGCGTTCCGTCCATCATCCCCTTTTGTATCGCTTTGGTCGCCCTAAGTTGGCGGGGGTATGCCCAGACGTGGGTCCCTTGCTCACTTTGCCACTGGATTCAAGCAAGCCTGGCTGATGACGGCTGAAATGCCAGAAACCGGTCCTAGGATGCTTGTTTCCGGTCCAGGGAAGACATGGCTTGGCAGTTCGGGCTGGACTGTTCCCATGAGGCACAGGGTCAGACTGATTTGCATATGGCCATGTTTGAACTGGGGTGGTGGAGTGAGCTAAAGAATGATGATGGATTAAACCCAGATCAGTTGACTGGGGGTGAGTGTTTGATTGGCTCAAGCGTTCCGTCCATCATCCCCTTTTGTATCCCTTTGGATTTGGCCACAACGCAGTGCTGACGCTCGAAATGTCATCAGGGATTTGCGTGTCTTTGTCGAGATGTTTGCCTGTGACACCTTCCATTCAGACCAAGGTCAAGCGTTCGCCTCTAAGGCATACAAGGATGCGATGAAGTCGATGGGGGTGTTGGTGCAGTTTTCGTCTCCATACAGGCCTGAGGGCAACTCTATTGTGGAGCGAATGAACCGCGACTTAAAGCAATCTTTGACAGCTAGAGTCTTAGGTACTGGCAGGAACAGGCTAGCCCATTTGTATGGGGTTCAACGTACACTTAATAATCTCCGTAGAAGATCTCTGGGTGGGCGGACCCCCTACGAACTGCTCTTTGTCATTAAAATGTTTGTGCCAGACCTTGATGGTCTAGACGTTGTGGCGGCGGCCGCAACCTTTGACGTAGATAATCATTCTACTATGTTACAGGACCTACAAAAGACCTGTGACAGCTACGCAACTGAACAGTTACCCTCTTCCAATGACACATCGATGCTGATTCCGGTTACCGGCTGGCTTCCTAAGATTGGAGATTTGGTACGAGAAAAGCTGGAGAACAAGAAAGAATTTGGTCCCTCTTATCGTGCACCAGTCCCGGTTCTTGGATTGAAGGGTACTCGTACAGTGATACTACCACCTTTACCTGGTCGCAAAGACAACAGATATATTTCAGTGGACAATGTCAAGTTACACCGTCTGGACGATTCTGAATAGTGTAACTCCTGCTGTTTCATGCAACGCTATCTCAATGAATCCAGTGCCTTCGTCCACTTCAAATCATCCTCGTATTGAAGGGGGTGAAACGGAAACAATTATTGATCTTTTGCCAATCACCACACCTCCCTGTTCCACTGCAGAGGTCGAGTATACTTATCCTGCGGAGGAGTCACACACTGAAGTACCGAACAGTCCAAATCAACACCAAACTGATGTCTCCCACCAGCCTTTAATGAATATGAGTGCAAGCGGTTATTTTGGGGACTGTCCGAGCTTCACATGTGACTCGTCCTCCTCGTCTTCTACGTTGTCACTTCCACCAACACAAATAAGTATTTTCATCTCTTGGTTTAAAAAGACTTACTTGGTCCCACCCTGGACCTACATCTGGCTGGTCCTTATCCTGGTTTTCCTCTTCATGTCAGTAGGTTTTGTGACTGTCTTTTTCTTACTCATCAATGGTCATTACCTGCCCGAACGCTCTGCTGTGAAATTGGTTGATGGAATTCTGGCCCCTCATACATCGTCCCATATAATGAAATGGAATCAAGCCCTAGTGAACATTTCAGCTTTCCCAGTTGCAGATGGCATCGTTTGGGATAAAGTAGCATTCGAAATCCATGGTCCGACGATAGTCCTCAACGTACCATACATGTTTCGCGTTTCTTTAGGAGACGTGGTGACACCGGACATACATTCTGATGATTGGGATGTACAAGTAGTACATTCATTGTTTTCAGATTTAAAGTATTATGCTGCCTTTGATGCTGAAGATTTGTACTTGAATTCGGCCAATTATGCTGATTTATTCTGTTCTCAACATTATGGGTATCATTACTTACATAAAACAAACACGTTACGTCCTGTTTTTTACTACACGCAGTGGGAACATTGCCCAACTCCTTTACAGGGGAGTTCTAAAACACTTAGGGATAAGTTCACCTATTTCACGGATTATGACACGTCCAATCCTGAATCCTATTTCTTTAAATGACAGTTTTCGTCGCAATCTAAGTTTATCCTGACCCACACTAAATTGATCTATTCCAATTCCTTTAGATCTGAATTGGCCTCGCAGGGTTACGATCATTGGAGTGCTACCATTGATTTAAAAACAATATGGGGCACTAAGGATTGGCAGGTCCAGGGACCTGAAGCTTTACATTGTGCCTGCCTCATACCTGCACACATTTTATTTTTAAATGATACAGTATATCAAACCACTTGTATTGGCCTGGCGACTGCAAAAAATTTAAATAATCCGTCTATTCCATCCCTGGTTGAGTATGATAATTGGCGCACACACACAAATTATTCAATCGATGTTTTGCAAACTCTCATTCGAAATGGTACTTTCAATGTTTCTAATGTTGACCCTAGCGGGTGGTTGCTATGGCAAACCAGTTCAAATTCATGCCAGCTGCGTTTTTATAATATAACGCCAGATTTTACACAGGCTAGACCAGATCCACGTTTTTCGCACTCACATTCGGTCACAACATATTCAGTGGGTAAATTGTGCCAACAATGGTTGGAACATTCAACGTTGTCCTCAGTTAAACAACACTTGTCTCGCTTGTCGAGTGACATCAATTTGGCTGATTTTCTTCTGGGTCCTAGGACCCCGAGGACGAAAAGATTCTTCTATGCTGCGAACAATGAAATATGGAAATTATCGCAGATGGAGGCAGCATTTCATCTGCGACAAATTGATAAAGCAAATTTGGAAAAAGTGCTTGCAGTGGTTGACAATAGCATTAACACACTGTCTTCACGCATTTATACCCTGGATAATATTGTTTCATCTGTTATTGATATTGTTCAGACTGATGTATCTGTGTTATATCATGGTCAGAATCAATTACGATCAGTAATGCAGTTTGCATGGACACTACAGACTCTTAAAATGGGTAAAGTACCTTGGGATTATTTGAATGCTACAGCTTTGTTTTTACCATTTAATTTAACTGATAAACAACGTTTTATGTCCATGAAAGATGCTACGTACACATTATTACACATTGAACAGTTAGAACATTTGCCGTTCTCTGTGGCGGAGACAGATTCTGCTGTGTGGTTAATGCACAGGGTTATCTCTCTCCCTTTCTCGCTGTTTCAATTTAAATCTTGCATGAAACATTTCCCGATTGGCCGCTTTGAACCCCTGGGTAGTACGTTTCTACATGAGTTGTGGTCCCTACCTTTCACTTATAGATGTAATCGTGACGATAAGGAAGTTTTCCTAACAGGGGAGGATTGCGATTCCATGGTAGGACACTACTTAGTGTGCAAACACGTTAAATTGCACGACGCTTGTAATGTATCCGCACCTAATCTTGCTTGCTTTCTGAAAGGAAGTCCCGTGCCAGCGATAATTCCCGCTTTTACATTGCTTACTAACGGCAGTTATCTTATTTTGAATACCCACGACTGCTGTGGTTTACAGGCAGGAATCCCGTATATAGTAACAGTTTCACAACGTGTTACTTGTTGTAGCAATGTGCTTTTTCCGCCCCCCCCATGAGAAAGTAGATATTTCCATTTGGCCTTTCATTCCGACTTTGAAAACAGATTTCAACAAATTAAGCAGGCTCAAAACGCTATTGTTTCAACAAGAAGTGGCTCTCACTTCGGCTCGAGAGACCTTCGAATTACAGGTGGCTAGAACTTCGAGTGAGATTCAGTCACTTCTGAATACGAATCTCCCACTTCATTTTGGGGAGTTGATACATCAAATATTTAATGCGTCTGATACCGAAGGCCTTGCTCATTTTTTTAAACTGGTGGGATCTGGCCTTGTGACTTTTTTTCAGACAATATTTGGTGTAATACCGGCCTTTATTCATCCTATTTTTTCCAGCGTCTTCGGGGGATTCCCTTTAATACTGGCGCTAGCTGGTGGGATCCTGCTTCTTCTGCTCCTGCTGCGCAGTGGCTGCTCATCTTGTGGTAATGCACAGACCAGGCCAATTACAACTGTACCGTGGTCGAATGCAACAAGTTTTTGGATGCTTGCCATTAGCGACGCTTAGCGTGAGTTATGGACTAACTTTTCGCTTTGCCTACTTCACTTGCGTGCAACCTGTATTCTACTGTCAACTGTGCCCCTTCTTTTGGGCTATGGATTTATGCCTCTCCAATACGTCATCTCCTGTCCCGGATTTTAACCTGTTTGTGGGTCCCTTAGAGGCCCATGACCAGGCTTGTTCTGGATATGGCCGTATGGCGCGTGCTGCTGCACTTGGAGTCTTGGCTGAATGGGATATGTGTGCGGCTGTGCAGAACTGGATGGCATCCCTCTTTGCTGCTAACGATAGGGATGACCTTTTGGAACGCATTGCATTGAAAGGATCACATGCTTTCATGGATACACCACCTCCATGTTAGATACGTTTTTCGTGCAACGATATATTTTTAACAACGTAAAAATTATATATATATATATTTTTTTACTTTTTCCAATCTGGTTTTTTCATGCGTTTTTGAACTCTGCTTACCGTTGAAATCTGTTTTGGTCCTTTGTCTATATAATATGACCTTACCAAGGGGAGGGTGTTATATGGCCGTTGGGGTCATTGTGGACATTGCTAAATTGAAATGAGTACGGCTGCCATGATGCTGCTTTTGCGCACGTTACTACTAGACTTTGTTTTGCAAGACTCTGTTTGTGCCTTTCACATGAGAACTGTCTGCTTTCTGCGTTCTCTGCCTGCTCTTGGAGTTTAGTCTGAACACGATGTGCAAGGTCGATAAACAATGCCCCTTGTTATTCTGTTCTGGTCAGTCCCTAGCATCTAGACAAAACATGCTACCACAGCTGCGCTACTGAAAGCTCGTGCTTTGATATTATGGGGATGCATGTTGTCCTGACACACACTTGGAGAGGGTCTTTTCCAGGGAGAAGAGCTATGCGGTTCCTATGATGTAAAGCTTCCATCTAGGCACTAAGGTAGAGGGTCTGCTGACAAAGCCCAGAGATCTTCTATTATATAATAAATATCATTTTACCAAGGGGTGGGTGGTTAGGCCTTATAGTCCTTTTTACACTGTCTATATATAATGGCTTCCCCCTTCATATTCTATGGAATTGTAACAATGCTAATTGTTCTAGGTTTATGCATTTCGCTGCTGGTAGTGGCTCGTATACTGCATTATAGAGCACGATAGTTAAAATAAACATTTTGAACTATAACCGTGACTCTGACCATTCTTATTGTGGAAAAGTACGAGTGAGCGAGCGAAAGGGTATGTCTTGCTACCGCGATTCCTGAGAGAGTCGGGAGTGTTATGTTCTGGGTTGTCTAATCATTTGTAGCTTCGTGATTTTTGGAGGAGTGCGAATGAGACACTATAGCTAGTCGGTTTGGGGATTTTGGGTACTAAAGTGGTAGGTTGGTACACCCCTATACACCGAGGTCCTGTTTTCCTGCGCATAGTTCTGTGTAGGTGCAGAATCCCCGCAACAGAAGAGGGGTGGAGAAAGAGGCAAGTGAAGTGCAGAAAGAAGCAACAGACATGCGGAAAGGGGGAAGAGGGGTGGAGAAAGAGGCAAGAGGGGTGCAAAAAGAAGTAAGGGAGGTGCAGAAAGAAACAAAAGAAGTGCAGAAAGAAGGAACAGAGGTGCAGAAAGAGGCAGGAGGGGTGCAGAAAGAGGAAGAGGGGTGCAGAAAGAGGAAGAGGGGTGCAGAAAGAGGCAAGAGGAGTGCACACAGAAGAAAGTGAGGTGCAGAAAGAGGCAAGAGATGCAGAAAGAGGCAAAAGAGGTGCAGAAAGTAGAACAGATGTGCAGAAAGAGGCAAGAAAAGTGCAGAAAAAGAAAGAAAGGTGCAGAAAGAAGCAACAGAAATGCAGAAAGAGGCAAGAGAGGCGGATAAAGAAGCAAGAGTGGCTTGCTCACCATTAGTACCAATTTAACACCCACATTTAGCAATAAGTAACAGGTGACCATTCTAGGTTTACAAAGGACCTTCCACCACGCTATAACACTTGTTGCTGTATTTTTGGTAACGTTTGAGCCGTTTGAGCTAGAAACAAGGCTTTTTTTGTTCAACTCTGCAGATTAGGCAGCAGATGATGGATTATGTGGCTAATGCGGAAAATGTATAATTGTGCGAAAGTCGGTGCAGCCAAACAGTCGCATAATTCCAGTGGCCCTGCTCAATCAATCAATCAATCAATCAATCAAGGGATTTATAAAGCGCGCTACTCACCCGTGAGGGTCTCAAGGCGCTAGGGGGGGGGGGAGTGGGGAGTGCAGCTCCGGCTCAGTCGAAGAGCCAGGTCTTGAGGCTCTTCCTGAGGTGTGCAGGGTGGGGGAGCGTCTGATGTTAACCGGGAGCTCGTTCCAGGCCTTGGCTGCGACGTAGGAGAAGGCTCTTCCGCCTGCTCTGTTTCTGCGGATGCGGGGGGTCTCTGCCAGGGCGAGGTCCAGAAGTGCTCCTCAGTGATTCCTTCTTTTTTTTGTCTCATTGAGTTCATAGTTTAGCTTCTATGGAAACGAGGAAGACTAAACCTGAGGGCACCACTCCAGACTACCATACCACATAATTACTCTCCATAACACATAATCCCACTCTACATAATTCCTATACACTAAATACCACATACTTTCTATCCTCATAATTTCACTGCACAACATACCACATAATTCCACTACACTCAACGTACATCCACTCCACTCCAAAAAACATTAGTAAAAAACTTTTACATTTACAATGCCAATAGCTCTAACTCTCACAAATGCGAAACCTATTACATTGCAAATGCTTCTTTAACTAGTAGTCGTGTTTGCAGAGTGGTGGAGAAAGGGTGCAGGGCCTCCTACCAGCGCTCAGGAATTCCGCTGCGTAGGACTTACAGGAGGTACCAGGAGGGTTTCTTGGCCTCCAAAGTCCCTCAGGAGTAAAGTGGACTTCATCCCCCAACCCGTAGTGTGCCAGGAGGCGCGTTTGCAGAGTGGTGGAGAAAGGGGGGTGTGGCCTCCGAAGACCTCTTAGCAATCCCACTGTGTGGGACTTACTGGAGGTAACAGGAGGGGTAGTCGGCCCCCAAGGACATCTTTGGGGGCCAACTACCCCTCCTATTATATCCAGTAACTCCCACACAACAGGATTGCTAAGTTCTCATAGCAGGCCACGACCCCTTTACCCACCACTCTGCAAACGCGCCTCCTGGCACGCTCTTGGTTGGAGGATGAAGTCCCCTCCACTTGTGGGGGTCCTTAGGGGCCAACTAGCCCTCCTGTTATCTCTAGTAAGCCCCACACAGTGGGATTGCTGAGAGGTGGACACAGGCCACGCCCCCTTTCTCCACCACTCTGCAAACGCGCCTCCTGGCGCGCTCTTGGTTGGGAGATGAAGTCCCCTTGCCTCCTGAGGGTCCCTGGGGGCCAACTAGCCCTCCTGTTATCTCTAGTAAGCCCCACACAGCTGGATTGCTGAGAGTGGTCCGAGGCCACGCCCCCTTTTAACACCACTCTGCAAACGCGCCTCCTGGCGCACTGCTGCTCGGGAGATGAAGTCCACTTTAGTTCTGAGGTCCTCAGGACACAAGAGGACCTCATCGCCCCACCAGCAGTGCGCCAAAAGGTGCGTTTGCAGAGTGGTGTAAAAAGGGGCGTGGCCTCTGACCACCTCTCAGCAATCTCACTGTGTGGGGATTACTGGAGGTACCTAGTGGTCTAGTTGGCCCCTAAGGATCCTTAGGATTGAAGGAGACTTAATCCCCCAATTCAGAACGCGCCAGGAGGTGCGTTTGCACAGTGGTGCAGGGAGGGGGCGGGGCCTCCGGCGAGATGCCGGCTTTTTTAAATTTGATTTTTTGAAGGGGGGCTGTGTGGCCCACCCTTCCCTTAATTATTTTTGGGCCCTGGGGACCCCATCCCCGAGGGCCTGAGCATTTTTTTTTTTTAAACGGGAAGGGGACCGCGTGGCCCCCTTTCCCTGGGTCACTTCTGGCCATGGGGACCCTGGGGCCTGGCCTCGTTTTTAAAAATTATTTACGGGAGGGGGGCCGCATGGACCCCCTTCCCTCGGCCACTATTGGCCCTGGGGACCCCACCCTCCGGGGCCTGGCCTCTTTTAAAAAAATTTTTTTTTACTTAGGGGAGGGGGGCCGCGTGGCCCCCCTTCCCTGGGCCACTTCTGGCCCCAGGCACCCCATCCCCCAGGGCTGGCCCTCACCTTGGGGACCGCGGGGGGAGCCCCAATGCCCCGCGGTCCCAGCCGGCTCCCCGCCTCCTGGGGTACCCGGCATTGCTTTTGGACAAGGGGAGCTGCTGACATGCAGCTCCCCTTGTCCAAAAGCAATCTGCTTCGCTTCATGGAAGCAAGAGCAGGTTTCCTGCTCTCGCTTCCATGAAGCGCAGCATAGTTTGCCATGACAGGGCGGGAGCCGTGCTCCCGCCCTGCCATTGCAAACTGCAATGTCCCGGGGGTTGGCATCCCGGGACATTGCTGGAGCCGGCCCTGGGGGGTGGCGGTCCCCAGGGCCAAGGAGGGCTCCAGGAGGGGGGCCGCGCCTCCCTTCGTGAAAATAGCCCCAGTGAGGTTGTGGTCCCCGAGGCCAGGGGTCCACAACAGACCCCCGCATTATCTTAATTAGTGCCCCGCGGAGGTGGTGGTCCCCGGGGCAGTGTGGGGGGGGGCAGGAGCCCCCCACACATTTTTTTAATTATTGAAGCCTTGGGGAGGTGGCGGTCCCCGGGGCTGCGTGGGGGGGGAGCTCCCCCCACGCATTTCAATGAGAAAGCCCCGGGGAGGTGGTGGTCCCCGGGGCTACAGGGGCTCCCGCGGGCCCCTGCATATAATTTCCTCATTGCCCCCGGGGACCTGGCCCACCCGGGGGCTCAAAGAAACGAAGCACGGGAGCCTGCGCTTCGTTTTTTTTTGTTTTTTTCAGCCGGATTCGCGCACCCACGCAAATTCGGCCGAAAATATTTTTTTTTTTTGGCCCTGGGGTCTTTGTGGGACGCCCTGAGCAGGCCTAGGAGGTCAGGGTGTTTCTACCCTGCCCCCTTTTCTTGTTTTTTCATCCTTTTTTTTACTGCTTTCTTGTGACTCGGTTTTACCGAGTCACAAGATGGTTGCCAACACTTCCTGGTTTTGAGTGTTGACAGCCAATCAAAATGAAGCTCGTGCTCAGGAGGTTTTGAGAATCCTCCTTGGCCACCAGATATCGATATTTTTATTTTTTGAATTTCTCAGGAACTACTGAACGGATTTACACCATTAAAAAAAAGCACGCTTTCAGAACCAAGAGCTACCCTTTTGCCAAATTTGGTGTAATTTCGTTCAGCAGTTCGGGCTGTAGCTTTGTCTAAAGTTTCCTATGGAAATTAACATGGAGAAAACGCGTTTTGGGACCCCCCTTTTTCTCGGCCCCGCTTGACGAATCACCCCGAAACTTTCAAGACAGGAGCTGACCGGAGCGCCTCATTAGTTTTGAAAATTTCGCGAAGATTCGTAACACGGCGCCAAAGATATTGGCAAATCAAAAAATGCTTTTCCTATGGAAACTAGGTCCTAACTATAACTACCTACTGGCAACTGCCAGGCATTGAAATAAGGTAAAAAGTAATGTTTAAAAATCAAAAAACCTCTGAAATTCACCAGTTATGGTTTACAGAGCTAATTATAACTTCAGTCCCCGCCATGCACTGCTTATGATCTCACATATTACATTACTCATGATATGTTAAATAACATCATTGATGGTATCACTGATGGCATCATACATTCCGTGTGACACTGTTCAATAAGGTTTGTGGAATTCAACACGCTACACCTGTGGAAAATTTTCTATTCACCTTAATGGTAAATACCCTCGTCAAGACTTCACGACTCACAAATTGTAAGGCCTAAGGTTGACAGGTATACATTTGCCATTGTAAAGATGCCTTCTGTCAAGTCCAACATTCCTAAAAAGGGGCATAATGGCATACAACCTTAGAGTCATGCTTACAACACCAGTATAAGATAAGCCACCTCTACCCTTACATTGTACTTTATTCAATAATCTACACTGTATCACAAAATTTGGGAGGTTCCGGAAATAAACATGCAGAGCTTATAGAATTTGTCTATACCATTGTATTACATGTATTTAACCTGGGCACCTGCGTAGATATCCACTGCTGGTTAATGTACTGACAAATAGCAGTTTTAGCCTTTCTCACAGATTTGTTAGAAGAAGCTTTGGCTTTAGGCCACAACCTACTTCCAGACACACCTCTGCAACCTAGATCAGGTGCACTCATCCTTTACCTTGGAGTACGTCTTCCAACCAAAACTTTAGTGATTTTTAAATGGGGGTTTTACCTTAGAAAGCCACTGAAAATACCATAGGTTAAACTGACTTTACACTTTTTGAAATAAAACAAACGCACACATATATGTATTAATTGAAGAAAAAAAACAAAGTTAAAGTGACATTATAGTTAGGTGTTGAAATAAGGTAAAAACGAATGTTTAAAAAACAAAAGCACAATGAAATTCCCCAGTTATAGTTTCCTGAGGTAACTGTAAGATGTGCCCCCACAATGCACTGCTTATCACCTCACCTATCGGATGACAGGACAGCTGCCCAAGTGCTTCGTTATGGGCCGCAGTTTTACGTCAGAGCCACTGTCCATGACCCAGTGTGTGCACCACAGAGCCCAAGGAGGCAGGGAGCTGCTTACCTGCCATCGCCTGCTGCATGAGCAGAGGGCTCCTGCCTTCCTGCTGGACTGCTGACTCCTGCCGAAGGAGTATTCCATCACCAAGTTACTCTGCTCAACACCAGGACGCAGCACTTCCATCCCAGTGCAGAATTCACTGGAAAACGTGCATGGGTATTGGAGGGAATTGTTATGTTGTTGCTAATGCCTGGATAAGACACCTTGAACAGAGGCTCAATGGGTCTTGGGAACTAAGGTGAAAAGTGCCATGTGTAAGAACTGTGTAAGAGGCTTACTGGCTAGGAACTCCGTGGACAGAAGACTAGAGCGGAGGGGAGTTGTACTTGGGGAAAAGTCACCTTGCCCACGACCTAGATACTTCAAAACAGGGGAGTGGGCTTAGATGGAAGGGACTCTGGTGAACTAGCCCAAAGTGCTAGAAGTGGAGCTGCAAGGAATTGTGTTGATTATTTTACTGTGGCAGATTTAAACTGCTTTGTCAAATAAGTACTTGTTTTCCCATAAAACTCAGTATCGGGCTGGACCAGATTTATAGGGGGTGCTTGAGGGCATATTGAGTTATGTGTTTATGCTTACACTGACACTCTACCTCCCCCGCAAAAGCCTTGAACGGCTAGACCCAGACTACCACTGAAAGTCAAATGCTGACTGGGTAGTACTTGGTTCAGCTCATTGTAGGCTGAGCCCCAGCAGGAGTAGAGGCCCCAACCACCACAGTGGGGCCCAGTAGCTCCTGCCTGCCCTGTGGCACTTCAAAAGGGGTTCTGACAGTCACTTTAACATTTTTTATTTTCAGTGAATTTCAGTTTATTTCATATTCAAAGCTGACCATATGCCCCATCCTCTCAGCAACCTGCACCCAAACCCCAGGAAGTAGTCGTGCACATTGGGGGTCCAACCCACTGGGAGAGGCCAACCCCTGCTGTGCCCAGCCTTTGGTCGTGCGCAGTGGGGTGTGCTGCAGCATCCAACTCCCAGGAGCAGCAAACCCACATTCGGCACAGCTTTTGTCAGTGCATAGTGGGGGTAGGCCACAGGGCTGGGCCTCCAGCCAGGCCTTGCACTCAACCCACTGCAGAGCAGCCAACCCACATTGCGCATTGCCTTCTGCCTTTGCAGCAGGGTTGTCTGCAAGCTCTGCTCCCAACCCATTGTGGGCGCCCCGGCACCCTGCTGCGCACAACCATCAGCAGTTTGCAGCAGTGGGCTAGCCCTGCACCAACCCACTACACGCAGCCTCACCCCACTGTGCACAGCTTATAGGCTTCAGAACGGCGGTTGGCCGCAGGATCTGGTGTATGACCAGAACCGTATAATTGTTTTAAATGGATTTTAAGCACTGCAGTACCGGTACTGTGGGACCACAGGGGGTGCCACACTGGGTACCGAAGTATAGGGTGCTGGTTCCGCAGTAATGGTGTCCTGAAATGGGAGACGCTATATCTTCAGAGTTGTTAGCCAATCAGGTCATTTGGTACTGCAGTACCGAAAAGCCTGACATGAGGAAAAAGGTCCTTAAGCCAATACCAAGGCCTTGTTTAAAGAAAAAAAAATTGGGAATGTGAACTGGTGAATTTCAGAGTAGTTTTTAAAAGTTCGTTTTTCCATCTTAATTCAGTACCCAACTATCATCTCACTTTAACCTTTGTGTATTTAAGTGTGTGTATATATATATATATATATATATATATATATATAAAACCTTTGTGTGTGTGTATATATATATATATATACACACACACATATATATATATATATATATATACATATACACACACACACACACACAAACACAGTGGCAGTCACCACTGTTACGACTCAGCTGCACTTTACAATGAAAAATAATTTGCCTATAATGTTTGAACCCAGCAGACAGATTGGCACATAATATGCCATATCACTAACTTAGTCATTTATGTCTGTCATGTCCGAACAGATTTACATGAAAATTGGCAAGAACGCAGAACTTTACTTGGATAGGGTCCTTTTGTTGTTTTGGGATAAATCAGTAATTTCTGAGTTCTAAGCTGCTCAGGGGCTATAATTAAATGAACTGCTAAGTTGCATTCTAATGACACGCGATGTAGTGGTAAAAACTCCTGATGTACTTACCTGCAAACTAGTGACATACATCTGTTGGGAGCGGTCAACAAACGGGGCTAGCTGATACTTTGATTATGTTTAATGTCTATATAAGGGAGAGGTGTGGTGCAGCGGCCAGGGCAGCTGACTTCGGAGCACAGGGTTCACGGTTCGATCCCCGGCTCCGGCGGCAGCTCAGCTCAGCACCATGTGACTCTGGGCAATAGCTCACTTAATTTCCACTACGGCCCCCAGCGCCTTGAGACCCGTAAGGGTGAGTAGCTGCGCTATATAAAAACGGACTTACATTTTATATTATTGTAATATAATCAATAAAATATATATTTTTTTAAATGAGGCTAAAACCTGGGTTTTGGATACTTTGTGGCAGAGAACCCTGCCAGTGACTTTCAACCAATTTTAATGGTAGATCTAAAGAATCATAAGACTGAACCTAAGATACTGGAGCATTGGTCCGTGAGTGATTCCATTTAAGAGGGATGTCCCTGCATAGAGAGTGAAGCGTGATATCAATGACTTTTGGAGATGTGGGAGCAAAAGGAGAGGCATTCGTCGCCAATACTTTTGTGTCTGCTTGGTTAAAAAAAAAAAAAAAATCTCAGAAACTGCCCTAATGCCTTGCCTCATCTTTTCCTCCAATTCTTGTGCTTGCTGGATGCAAAGGAGAGGTGTGATTTTTTAATGCTATCTCTGAGAGACCTAACAGCCCTTGAATACTCCCAGGACATACTGAAAGCGCTGAGCAGACATTATGTTGATATTCTACATTACTAGGGTGTCAGAAGATTTTTATTTTTTTCTAGAGATTTTATTTTCTTAGAAATAAGAGACAACACTAGTTGATACAATTAAGTCGAGTCTACTGTAACAAGATTGTTGACATCAAACATTTCTACTTTCTACAACGTGTTGTAAATAGTTAGCAACAATCCGCATATCCATTACTAAGAATTAATTAATGAACAAGTTACTTACCTTCGGTAACACATTATCTGGTAGAGACTCTATCTAGCTGCAGATTCATTACCTTTGAATTTACGAGGCGTCAGGCTGGATCTGGAAACTTTTGCTGAGCAATACCCCTTGTGCGCGACATCGGGTGGCTCCATTCGGCTCCCCGTGCGCGGATATTAGTACTTTTTGTTTTTTCACACCAGAAGAGCAGAGCCATGAAGTAACTGACATAGTTGTGTGCAAAACTAGGGCCCTGAAAAGGGAAGTAACCCTAGCCCTACAACATTAGTCTGCTAAGCAGGGAGGAATGGGTGGGGCTGTAAGGAATCTGCAGCTAGATAGAGTCTCTACCAGATATTGCATTACCGAAGGTAAGTAATTTGTTCCTCTGATAGAGACTTCTAGCTGCAGATTCCTTACCTTTGAATTAGATACCCAGGCCATACCATCCCGGTGGTGGGTTGCGGACCAATACCTTATACTAGGAAGTCCTGCAGGACCGAACGGGCAAAATGCCCGTCCCTACGGACCTGACTGTCCAGGCCGTAGTGCTTGGTAAATGTGTGCAAGGATGCCCACGTTGCTACCTGGCAGATGTCAAGGACTGGGACACCCTGAGTCAAGGCCGTAGTCACAGCCTTCCCCCTGGTGGAATGGGCCCTTAATCCCTCAGGGAGCCGCTTCTTAGCCAGGGCATAGCAGATCTTAACGCAGAGAACGACCCAGCGAGAGATGGCCCTTTTCTGCACTGCCCGCCCCTTCTTAGCTCCCATGTACCCCACAAAGAGTTGGTCGTCCACCCGGAACTCTTTTGTGTGGTCAAGGTAGAAATACAACGCTCTTTTTGGGTCCAGTAGGTGGAGACACTCCTCTTCCTTAGAGGGATGCGGGGGAGTAAAGAAAGTGGGCAGCGTGATGGATTGACCCAGATGGAATGGGGTATCAACCTTTGGCAAGAATGAAGCAAGGGTGCGAAGCACCACTTTGTATGGAAAATACATCATGCAGGGAGGCGTGCAAGATAACGCCGGCAACTCACTCACCCTCCGGGCAGATGTAATCGCCACTAAACTGGCTATCTTGATGGTAAGCTGCCAGAGGGGACAGTTGTGTAAAGGCATGAAGGGAGCACACATAAGATAAGTGAGGACCAAATTAAGGTCTCACTGCGGCATAACAAAGGGCATGGGTGGAAACAAGTGCGCCAGACCCTTTAAAAACCTATTTACAATCAGTGACCTAAAGAGAGAGGGTTGGTCTGGCAGCCGCAAAAAAGCAGAGAGAACAGAAAGATTACTCTTGAGAGTTCCCAAAGCAGAGCCCTGTTGGGCAAGGGTTAGAATGAATAGAAGAACAGTGGAAAGGGAAACAGAAAGAGGGTCAAAAGGCCTTTCTGTACAGTATAGTATAAATTTCTGCCAATGGCAGGCGTATACCGTCTTAGTGGAGGGACGCCTGCCAGCCAAAATAACGTTACATACTTCGGGAGGAAGGTCAAAAGCCATCAACTGCTGCCGCTCAATCTCCACGCATGGAGGTGCAGAGTTGACGGGTTTGGGTGGTGAACCCTCCCCTGCAGCTGCGACAGAAGATCCTCCTGAAGGGGCAGCCTGATCGGAGGATCGATGCTCATCTTCAGAAGCTCTGGATACCAGACTCTCCTTGCCGAGTCCGGAGCCACAAGAATGACTTGGGAGCGGTCGTTCCTGATCTTCTTCAGAACCCTGGGCAGGAGTGGTATGGGCGGAAAGGCATACAGCAGGCCGGAGCTCCACTCGTGACGAAAGGTGTCGCCGAACGATAGCCGCCTTGAAAACTCCAGCGCTCAGTATTGCTGACACTGCACGTTCTCTTCGGAGGCGAACAACAAGGTTCTGCCCACTGCTGAAAGAGATTGCGCCATCTCCGACTGGAGACACCATGCGTGATCCGCTAGGCATCAATGGCTGAGTTCATCCGCCCTGGCGTTCAGAGAACCTGCTGGTGTTGACCCACCAGGGCTATGCCCTGCTGTTCCAGCCATGTCCAGAGACGCAGGGCCTCTCGACAAAGGGTCCACGACCCCACTCCCAATGCTTTTTGCAGTACAACATGGCGGTGGTGTTGTCCGTGAACACCTGCATTAACTTCCCCTTGACAGAGGGAAGAAATGCTTTCAATGCCAATCGAATTGCTCGAAGCCCAAATAAATTTATGTGGAGCCTCAACTCCTCTGGAAACCAGTGTCCCCTGATCTCCACATCCCCCAGATGGCCGCTCCGTCCCAGAAGTGACGCATTTGTCACGACTGGGAGCTCTGGCTGGGGAAGGGAGAGGGGTCTGCCGTTGACCTAATCGCAGTTCGTCAGCCACCACTGCAGATCTCTCGCAGTTCCTTCCGAGATCTGGACCATGTCAGTGAGATTTCCTCGATGCTGTGCCCACTGGAACTTCAGGACCCACTGCAGAGCCCGCATACGCCACCTGGCATGCTTTACCAACAAGATGCAGGAGGCCATGAAGCCCAACAGCCTCAGTGTCAGTCCCATCGAAAACCAGGATAGTGGCTGAAACATCGGAATCATAACCTGAATATCCTGGACTCGATGCTTGGGAAGATAGGCCCGAAACTGCACTGTGTCCAGAACACCTCTGATGAAAGGGAGCGTCTGAGAATGAGTCAGGTGTGACTTCGGCACATTTATAGAGAACCCCAGCGAATGCAGGAGGTCCGCCGTAGTCTGAAGGTGGGAGACACAGCCTGGGGCAAGGACGCCTTCAACAGCTAGTCGTCGAGGTAGGTGAAGACTGAAACCCCTAACCTGCGCAGATGAGCTGCGACCATCGCCATCACCTTGGTGAACACCCGAGGGGCACTGGTACAGTCGAAGGGGAGCACGGTAAACCAAAAGTGCT
Organism: Calotriton arnoldi; assembly: GCA_963921515.1. Classification (NCBI taxonomy): domain Eukaryota; kingdom Metazoa; phylum Chordata; class Amphibia; order Caudata; family Salamandridae; genus Calotriton; species Calotriton arnoldi. The sequence goes on from CAWUFW010019898.1 coordinate 128,420, forward strand.
TGCGGCTTACTTTGAACCACAGGTAATGCCTGTCACCCAGCAGGATAGGGATGTGAAAATACGCATCCTGCAAGTCCAACACTACCATCAAGTCATCTTGGTCTATTCTCCTTCTTGAGGAAGAAATTGATAGTCCGAAGATCTAAAATGGGCCGCAACCCTTTGTTCTTCTTCGGAATCAGAAAGTAGCGGGAATAACAGCCACTGCCTACTTCTGAAACCGGGACCCTTTCTATAGCTCCCTTGGCCAAGAGAGCTGGGGCTGGCGCTGCCAGTGGGCACCGAAGGCACCGACTTTGGGTTCAACGCTGGAGGAGGTTGCGATGGCACGACCAGCGTCGACCCGGATCTGGGATGAGATCTCTGAGGCCCCACTGGCGAGTGGCTGGAGCCGACACTGTCGAACCCGATGGGGCCCCTTCTGAATCCGCGGGGCCCGAGGGCTCACCAGAGGGGTCATCCCACTCAAATAAGCGGCGCATGGCCTTGTAAAATTCTTTCATTTGAGCGGGGGTCGCTCCGGCTCCCGGAAAGGGAGGGAGGAGCAAAGTCGACCCTGGCTCTGGTTCCACAGAACCGTGCCTAGAGCGCCAGTGCTCCTTATCTCTTTCGTCGAAGGACTACAGCCGAGGTGAAGATGAAGTCCACTTGGACTTCTTCTTGTTCTTGTGCCTCTTCCCTGAGTGTCCCGAAGACCTCGATTGGGACAAAGAGGACTTTGGGCTCCGTGTGAGGTCCAGCGACCTCCTGTTCTTCGAACGGGCCCGGGACCTCCGAAGAGTCTCGCTGGACGGTCTTGACTGCCGGGCCGCAAGGAGCTTCATAGCCCGCTCCCGCAAGGCCTTCGGAGCCATAGCCTGACAGTCTGAGTACGACTTTGAATCGAGGTCGTGCTCAAGACACCAGAGACAGACGAGGTGGGGGTCGGTAAGCGACATCATGCGGTGGCAGGCACCACACAGCTTGAACCCGGTCTTCCTCGAAGACATTCTCGCACACAAAGTTAGAAAAAATTCCGATTTCGACAAAAAGTTGAGAAAAGGCCTGTCAAAAAGCGACAGAGGGGTAGCTCTTCCCGGCTCGGCGCTTAACCTGCGCGGAAAGAAAAGAAATGACAGTCGCACGCCTGGGTGGCACCTATATAAGTACCGCAACGTCATAGCCGACGCCGAAGACGTCACGTGGAGCCGACTGGAGCCACCCAACGGCATTTGCAAAGGGTATTGCTCAGCAAAAGTTTCCAGATCCAGTTTGATGCCTGGAAAATTCAAAGGTAAGGAATCTGCAGCTAGAAGTCTCTAAAAGATGTGTTAAACAGGTGAGCAGAGATGTATATATTTTCGTAAGAAGATACTAGTCAACCTGTATGGTCAAAGAGTAGAAGGAGTTGCAGTAGGTTAATTTGTTCCAGATTGTGAAGGAGATGGAAGCATAGGGGAATGGGAAAAGCACTGTGTGGGCATCAGATTAAATGGAGAGAATAATTGTGACGGCTCGTGAGAGATTAAGTTTGAAGTATGTTTAACAGACTTCACCAGATGGCCATGAAGTTATTGAGAGTGTGAGACATTGATTGTGCAGTACCAAGATTTCCTTGTGAGTTTGACAGGTTTTTGTGTGTGCTTCTGAGGTAAGTAACCCATGCCCACCAGGTGTGGTATCATACATTATTAAGGGACTTCCAACGTAATAAAAAGATTTGATTGCTATTGTGAGTAAAAAAACTAGGAGGGCCAAATCTTTATCTGGAAGGTCTAGAGGGAGGTTGGTAGCATGTGGGCCTAACATGAAGAGGAAATCTAGAGAGTTGCTTATTTATGGCTTCCCAATATGAGGTTAGCTATTTACATGAGAGGAACATATCTTCAGGGTCGCCTTGAATGTCTCCACATGACCAGCAAGAGTCGGAATCTACCAGCCGCGGCCCGTGCAGGTAAGAGCGGTGGGGCCGGGAAGGGGGGGGGGGGGATTTCGATGTACAATGACGAGGGAAAAATAATTATTTATTTAATTTTCCCTCATCATCGTCCATCTAAATCCCCCCCCCCACCCGGCCCCACAGCCCTTACCTGCACGGGCCGTGGCGGAATCTACTAATTTAAGTTTGAAGAGTTTGGACGGAATCCACTATAGAAAGTGTGAAGTGAAAACATTTGTTTGGTGCATGTATGTATTTATTCTTCTTCTGTAGGTTAGTGGAGATTTTGGGCCAAGCGTTATCTGAGAAGATAGGGGCATTGGTATGTTGGAAATATTTAGACCATATCTCCTGAATGGGCCGGGCAGTGGTGGACTGTGGGTTGACCGTTTTGTTTATTTTAGATGCTACATAGTCAGAAGATTTCAATGCGCCATGGCAGAAGCTTTCCCACATTCCTTCATCTATGAAACTCAAGGGAGATGGAATGGGTGGGCGTCTTAGACATTTCAAATGGTACTCAATATTTTAAAAAGGAACAGCTTAAAATCAGTCTGTTCTACCTTCCTTGGGACCCTGAATGTACCCTGCAGTATGCAGGGAGTTAAAAAAAAAGCTTCATTCTAGAAGGCGGAAAGTTCCTTTGATCTGACTCTAGAGTGAACAAGTTATGTGGTATTGAGGAGAATTGTTTAAAATGGGATGTACTTGCTTGCCGACTTTGTAGTGTGCTAGGTGTTGGGCCGTGCTTCCCTACTTTCTCTTGTGTTTCAGGATAAAGTTTCCTGATGATGTTTTTAATCCACGGAATGCAAAAGTTTAGTGAACACACCACAGTCTGCAGGCAATTTTGGCAGATTGTAGCCTTAGAGCAATGTCATCAAAACCACAAAACAATACTTAATGATTGTGGGTCAGTAACATTGCGCTGCCCTACAAGTCTTAAATCAAACAGTTGCATAGGGATATTCCATAAATCACCCAGTATCAGACCCAAAATAAAAGTATGCTTCTTTAGTGCTGGATGCTGTGTTCAGGAAGCATCAGTGGCCGCCGAAAGCGCCTATGCAGCAGACATTCTGTGATGAGGAGCTGAATGATAATGCTTTTCTCAAGTGCAAGCCTGCAATAGTAATGTAAGAGGCTAAATGAAAGTTACCAAGTATTGCGATCTGCAAATCTCTAGTGCTCCATACGCTTTACAACAGACATCTTTTCTGCAGAGCCACCGATCCGGTGCATAAAATGGTTTGTGAAGTCTCAATCCATACAGCCTATAAACTGTATTGTGAACAGCCTATCTCTTCAGCACATATGCTGTACAGTGAAGAGGGCACCCCTCCAGCACATATTGTGAAGAGAATACTCCTACAGCATATCAACTGGGAGAGGTGTGGCGCAGCAACCAGAGTGGCTGACTCTGGAGCGCGGGCTCATGGTTCAATCCCCGGCGCTGGCGGCACCTCAGCTCAGCATCAAGTGCTGGATACCCTTAGGGGTGATAGTACGCGCATTACAAATGTGGAATTATTATTATTATTATTATTAAGCTGTGTTGGGAAGAGAGCAACCCTCCAGCATAGAAGCTGTAGTGTGAAGAGGCTAGCCCTTCAGCACAGTGCTTAATTTGTGAAAATATAAGAGCCAGGGCACAAGGTATTGCATTGTAGCGACCCACAACTCCTGCTACTGCTGCTGAATGGCAGTGCCGGCAGTAACTACTTTTACATGCGTGACTTTTTGGACTATTGCAGGTCACACTAAGCTGTCGGGATGGCCTAGAATTTCAAGTTTTATCATTTTGCACTCCATTGCATTGCTAAACACTCGTGCTGTGCTAGAAACAAAACTAAAAAAGGCTGAGAGCGCCACAATGTGGTGTACTATCAGAAAAAAGTGCTGGTGTTTAAAAATAAGTGCAGGTGCTGTGCACTGGCAAACACCAGCACAAATAAGCTCAGCCGGCACATAAGCTGTATAGTGTAGAGGGTATTCCCCCCCCCCCCCCACACACACACAAATTACACTGTGAGGAGACTACCCCTCCAGATCATAAACTGTATTATGAAAAGGGCACCCGTTCAGCACATATGATGTATTGTGACGTGGCCACCACTGCAGCACACAAGGTGCATTGTGAAGAGGCTAAGGATATTTTTGACTGTACAGTTGCATAGCAATAACTCAGACAGCTGTCTTCAATATCTGCATTAGCAGATGACTCTGATTTTCACTTACTCCTGTTTCCTCACTTTGTCCGCAACAATACCCAGTGCTTACCTGGAGATCGAAGCAAAAAAAACTCTTTCATTTTTTGGAGAATTAAGCAAGATCATATAGACGAATTTCAATATAAATCCAACACCACAATAGGACCAAGAGCTGTAGATGTAACATGCCATGGAGACATCTATGGATAGTTAGGATACGCTTGTACATTTCTAGCGCATATTTCATGTATATATGACATGCTGATTGTGAAAAAAATATATTTCTTATATTTGGGGCCTGGTCAAACTTTTTTCACTAAAAAAGGAGGGGAGGGAGTTAAATACTAACACAAAAGTCAAGAACACTTGTCTAGAAGAAAGCTGAAATTAAGTTACAGGTGTTTGCACATCATTTACCCTTTGAGGCGTGGGAGACCCTTCATCAACTTCATTTTGCTCAGTGGACAGGAGAGTGGCGTAATCTGGCTCTTCGTAGTAGGCTGAAACCGCAACAAAATAAATGAATAAATAAAATGGCAGAGCTCAATGGCTGCTTTTCACAGACACAGGTGATAAGATCAAGGATGAACAGTTGAACCCACACCAGTAGAGCAAGGAAAGAACAGCCAACTTACTTTCGCCAGCCACATAATTAGCTGGAAAATAGCCTTGCTGTCCAGTTGCTAGGCCGCCAAACCACCAGCTGTCATTATCTTTGTACAACACTTGGATAATGTCGCCGCGGTGCATGGTTAGCTCATCTGATCGGTGCGCTGTGTAGTCGTAAAGTGCCACGACCTAGGGGAGAGATAAAGCCACCACAACTTTATCACAACCAGGCCACAGAGACACCCCCCAGCCTTCACTTCCTCTCGCAGAAAGGCGGCTCAAACCAAAGCTGCACTTTGGTGAAACATGAGGCTTCCTTGGGCCTAGCGAATGGGATCAGGGGTGGTGGGAACGCAGCCGGGGAAACGAGATAAAGGGCTGTGGCATTGTAGAATATGATGAAGACATATTTCAGCAAGATTAACTTCAAAACAGCAGCTGGATGTTTATGAGCACCATGATCTTGGGAGATGAAAAGGAAAAAAAATGCAAATTCACATGCTTAGAATGAATACCCTAACTATTAAAAAAAAATATATTATTTCGCTTGACTGTGTTATATATTCGAAAACAATATCCGTCAATTGAAGAAGATGTTTAATTACAAGTAAATTAATTATTAAAATGGAAATTCATTTGACAAACCCAATAGAATTCAAGTGGATGTGGGCAAGCGCAGCACATTCATTTATTCTATCAGCAATCCAAATATAATAATTCAATCATTTTCTTTCGGAAATACATGCATACGGGATGGAATGCTTAAATTCCCACAATAAACATTTCCTATAGGTCTCGCGAGAAATACGTCATCAGAATTTGACAGGCTTACATTCTTTCAACCTTTAGAAGCAGGAAAACCAAATCACTGGGAAAACTGAACGGGTTAGAGGGTCCTCGACTAACCGATTATTCTATGTCTTTTTCAACCAATAATGTACATTCTTGTGATGAATTTTGTGTCATTGTCAAGAAGTTGGCTTTATTTCTTGCGAAAAAAAAGTAAATAGCTGCCAAAGTTTCAGATTGCATGTGTGTGACATTTTCATAATTTCAGAGAAATTCAACGACTATGATTGACACTTTCTCGGAAGCAAAATCAAGCAATGAAGACGAGGAAAACATATATAAATATAAAAAATTACACCCATTTGAGCAACAAGAAACTCTAAGAAGATGATAAAACTGGTGGAAAACACCAGAAATGGAGGGGCACTAGTGCCCTTGTGACCTGATCGCAATGTTGAACAAATGTACCATAGGTGGGCCCACCTACAGGCAACTTCCACAAAGTTGTGATTTTATTAGGGAGTGTGAAAAGCAGACACACTAATGACCCCTGCTTTGTAATGTGCAGCTGCCAGGGGCGCAATGCCCACTGGGCTGAAAGGGATTTAGCCCACCTCTCATCAAGTGCCTTAGCCCTGTCTGTGCAGCTTAAGCTTCAAGGAACACAAGCAGTTCTTGAGCTGTCATGGCCGGAGGCCTGGCAGGGGTTGATGCCTCAGACAGCCTCATTGAAAATGTTTTGCAGTCGTCAAAAGACCATTTATCATTTAAGAAGTTTTGATGTGTTTCTGCTGCTTCCAATGCCCCTGTTGCTCCCACTCTTGTAAACAGATTATGGCTTAGCCAGCCTTTGCCGACTCACTGGGCCCCCTGGCAAACAATCAAGCATCAGGCTCCAGGCAGCTCTCTATGTTCCACGTGGGACCAGGCCCGAGTCTGTACCAGGATGTGAGGCCCCAACAACACGGATCTTCTCAGCTGCCTAAGTATCATTAAAAGGAGTAGTCAGCTGACTCGCGAGCCGCCACAGACAGCAGTGAGCACGCGTATTGGCAAGCCTCAGGAGAGTGAGGTGCACACATACAGCCAGTCAGGGCGATGTATTTATTTCAAAGACTTGACACTACTAGTTACTGCTCTCAACCCTAATAAAAATGATTAATCGAGCAGCTCAGCTGAGTGATATCCGCCCGTTTGGCACGGGCCTACGCCACTACCAGCCCAGACCGCAGACAGTGGCACCAGATCACACCAGTAGGCTGTCACAGAGCTACTACACCAGGCTCTGCTGACAAATAACACCGGTGGCTGCACTGAAAGTAATTTGTTGGACCGGCACCACCAGTCCACTCCAGAGTGATGGCGCACTGAGGCTAACGCTATTAATTTAAGCACAGTTTAGAAGCTCAACAAGCAGAATGAGAGTTCACTCCAGGCACTCTCTCACTTTGCTTGAGGCGAGCAGCAAATTCGTATTAGCCGCCTCGTCATCACAGCTGCAACGACTCCCGCAGCAAACGCCGGCCCCGCCCGCTTGATTCTGAGGCTCAGCAGACTGCACATTGCGGACTGGTGTGCAGCTCGGGGCTGCTGAACCACTGCGGTGGTGGTGGTGGGGTAAGTCGGCTCTGGTCGCGACTGAAACAAATCATTTTTAGATAATTTTTTACCGCGGCACAATGCGGTGCGATCAGCGTTGCCATTCCCGCTGCTGCAACCTGCCAAAAACTGCAATCACCCCGCCGCTGTGTGCGGCAGCAGGACGTCCCACCTAGTGTGTGTCACAAAATTCCTCCTGACCTCACCCCAGGTCTCTCATTGGGCACAGACTCTCACGTCAGTCATGAAAGTATCAAAAATGCAGTGCAGCCAGCGGTGTCGAGTGAATCCAAATTGTTACATTGTTAATTTGTACCAGTAGCAACTAGAGTTGTGCACTCTGAGCTAGCCCCCCTGGCCCCGGAGCAGTGTGTATGGTGCACTGTCATTCCAGCTTTAGTTTCAGTGCTTATGGTGCATGATTACTAGTGCTCCTGTTTGACAGCTGAGGAGTCACTATTATGCACGACTTTACATTTCAGTGCGGTGATGCGAAACCACACTGAAATGCATTAGTCTAACGTCTGATACGTTGTACTTGGCAGGGCTGAAAAAGCTGACCGACTTTGAATAAGATTAAAATTGCGACAGTCTCTTGTTGCTGCTAAAGGTTTCTGGATTTTAATAGTCCATTTGCTCTCGAAAACATAACTAAAATGAGCCAGCGATGGATCATGCAGAAGATCTTTATGCAGTTGTACAAAAAAAGAGAAACTGACTATTGGCTACTGCAACAAACTCAAAAACACAAACAAGTTACTTACCTTCCTTTATGATGTTTCCGATGGATACGCTATAACTACCTGCAGATTCCTTGACTCTGCTTCAGAGCCAGACTGGATCTGGAAAAGTTGCACCGACAGGTGGCATCAAGACTCCCTACATTGCACCCCCATGGTGCACGCACTGCAGTTCATTATTCTTTTTTACACACCGTGAGAGGTAGAGACAAGGATGATGAGGTTGACAGAGAATGCAGTGTGCAAGAACTAACTTGGGATGACATTAAAAATTGCAAGACCACTTCTCAGAACAGGGAGATGGGAGGGTTCAGTAAATAATCCACAGGTACATGGAGAATTTCCCTGGAAGATCATTACCAAAGGTAAGTAACTTGTTCTTCTGATAGATACTTCTACTAGCATATGACTCCCATCTTGAATGAATACCCAAGCAGAACCTCCCAGGTGACTGGTCTGAGGAACTGGTCAAACCAAGACGTCCTGCAGCACAGATATGGCAAAATGGCCATTTCTGTATACTTCGGAGGCAAGAGAGTAAGGTCTGGTGAAAGTGTGGACCAAAGTCCACGTTGCAGTTTAGCAAATATTCAACACAGGAACATCCCTACAAAGCCGAGGAAGCAGCCTTCATCATGGTGGACTGGGCCATGTGGCTGCTTTAGGCTCCTCCTTGTTAGTGTGTAGAGGATCTTGATGCAAATTACGAGGCAGGGGGAAATCATCCACTTATGAATTACCTTGGCATTCTTGGAGTCAATGTAGCTCAGGAAAAGTTGGTCATCAACCTGAACATCACTGGTTTCGTCAATTCAAAAACTGAGAGCCCTGCAACGATCTAAATGGTACAGTCTTTCCTCCTCCTTGGTGGGAAGAAGAGACAGATAGAACTTCGATAATCAGATCAACTGGCCCATGAGAAATGAAGTGACTACATAGGAAGAAAGGAAGCCTTAGTCGCAAGACCAAATGCTATGGAAAAAGATGAAGTTAAAGGAGACCGGACAAACAAAGCCTGCAGCTCGCTAACACATCGAGTCGTGATAATGGCGATCAAAAATACAGTTTTTAGCGTGAGTAGCCTCCAGTGGCATCTGTACATTGGCTCAAAAAGCACATAACAACAGACCACTTGAATAATGACGGTTGTTCCAGCAAAAAGAAAAACCCGAAAGGCCTGCTAAAAAACCTTTAACAGTGCCCATAGCAAAGCCCTGCTGGGCAAGAAACATCGTAATCTGCAACACATCTGACAAATGCTTCCTCGGGGATCAATTTCCTCCTCAGCGCACCAAGAAACAAAGCATGACCAGCAAGTTGACAAGGTGACATCCACTACCTGTGCATGGTGGTGAAAAAACTCAAGTTGCCCTGCTCAATATCCAACCATGAAGATACAGATGCAGAACCTGTCCCTCCATTTGCAAAAGCATGCCTATACAGAAAGAAAGCAGAAGCAGGGATAAACAGAGTAGATCATAAACCACATCCACTGCCACCAGTCTGCTCGATCAACATCACCTTGCGTATAGTCCTAGTCCATCTTCTTCAGAACTTGGGGAATCAAAAAAATGGGTAGAAATTTCTCTCTGGTGAAAGCTTCTGCCAGAGCCCCTCTCAGCGGAAGATGGAGGGCACAGAACAGAGGGCAGTGAATGTTTTGTCAGTGGCAAATAAACTGGAGAGGTTGCCCCAGAGGGCAAAGATGGACTGACTCACCTCCAGGTGGAGGCGCCAACTCATGATCGGCAACATGATGCACACTGAGATCATCTGTCCACACACTCAGGGAGCCCAACATGTTAAATACAATCCACAAGAACCCATGAGAGGGTGCCCTAGACCACAGCTGCGGGGCCTCCAGAAAGAGAGGCACAAGCTCACTTCATCCTGCTTATTGGCGAACCACTTCAAGGTTATATTGTCTGTCAGGATATAAACTGACTGACTGCAAATTGAGGCAGGGACACCTTGGAGGCCAATTGGATCGCCTAAAGCTCAAACAGGTTGATGTTGGATGGACAAGCAGGCTGAGGTGTATGAACTATCTTAAATAAAGAAGATTACTTTTACTTCTTTGGCGTTGGACACATCTTTACATGGGACTGCCACTCTTGGTGAGCCACAAACCTCTGATCTCCAAGGTATCGCTATGGCAGTTTCAGCCAAGGGCTGAAGGGCTTCTGTGAGATACTCTGTCACTATCCAGCACTGCAGGAGATCCGCTGAAAACAGAGGTACTACTGAAGTGCTTGCATGTGCCAGCAAACATGGGGTCCAGCAAAATGCAGGAAGTGAGCAGATTAAAAAGGTGAGGATGGCCAGAGGAAGAGTTGTCTGCCAAAACATTAAGATCATAGCCTGAATATCCAGAACTTGCTGGGGAGGCAGATAGGCCCTGAAGGGAACAGTGTACAGCTTTCTCTAGATCAGGCATCAGTCTATAAAGTCTTTCTTTGCAGCTAACAAGTCCTCTCTCTTCCTAATGCAAGTGGAAGCTCAGGGCCATTTCACTTTGCACGAAGAATGTTTCATTTATATTGTTCCATAACTCATCATAATATGGTTTGAGTTTTACATTGAGGTTTGTGGGGTTGTATGACGGTACAACGCTAGTAAAATCATTGCATGCTTTTAAAACGCATTTGTTTAGCACACATGCTTTTACCTCGCATGCCATTACCACACATTATATATATATTTTTAAAAATCTTTATCTTTTACCATAAATGCGTGGTGAAGGCCTATACGTGCTAAACAAATGCAGGGTAACAAATGTATGGTAATCGCATTGCAAAGATTGTTTCGGTTGTGGAGTAGTATGGGCAAGAGGGCCAGAGCGTGTGCGGTCTCTTTTCCCTTTTTGCCTGGTCTAGTGCTGGGCTACTTGGGAGCTCACAATCGTGCAGGCAGTGAACAACAGCACTGCCATAGTGCTGTGGGCAGTTCAGTGTAGCTCACATTGGAAGCTGGAGGTCAGCACAAGCTTTTTATGCGACTTGCAGGGCAACCTTTCTAAATAGGGTGTGCATATGGCAGCTGTGGGTGCAGTTTGTGACGGACACTTTGTAGAATGGAAGAATGTATGTTTTCTCGTTATTTATCAGGCATTGTGTGGCTCTTTCGCGAAGGATTGTGAGTACAGCGACTCCACACTATTTTTATATCGGCCAAAGGCAACAATTCAGGCAATTATCCTGCATAAGGAGTTACACGAATCCTTGATTAAACCATCTATCGACAAAGTAGTGGAGGAAAAAGTATCTTAATGCATCAAGACAATGGTGAATGTTTTGTTCAGCTCTCTAGCTAAAACCGCAACAAAAGCGGTGATCTCTGCTGCTGATGGAAACAGCTGCAACCTTAGTAGCTGTATTTTGGGTAAAAGAAACCCAAAATCCAGTCTTGAAAAACAGTTACTTATGATGAGATTGAGCCAACAAGAGCAAATATGTCTGCTAATTTAATTTTTTGTGCTTTATGTGTATTTTAAATGTGGGAATAAACACAATGAGCATCCTACTGGCCTTCAGAGTGACAGTTTAGAATTTGAGACAAGTCCATCTACTGAAGGATGTGAAAGACCGTGGAAACTACCCTGTGACCTGAAGGTAGATTACTGGAGGTTTAAAGGGCCTACAGTTCTCCATTTCGGGGAAAAATGGCCAGATTTTGATAGGCTTCACGATAGCTCTTTAACGTCTGATCTGATGAGGCTGACCTACAGTGTTTTTGTAAAAGTAAGTGTAGCTCTAAGGGTAAAGCTACTTTAAAATATGATTCGGAACCCGGTGAGAAATTTCTTAAGAATGAGTTGGGAGGACCCAAATTTTACCCAGCTTAGCAGCGGCATCCTAGTTCTACTGAATGGGAATACGTGCCACATGCAGCTGAGGCCACTGGTTTCGTAAACCCCTAGGGGAATGTGTGCATAAGAAAAGGAGAGCAGAATGTCCTCATCTTACCCTCTTTGGTAATGTGGATGAAACTTGCCCTAGGTCTGGGAAAGACCCTGAGAAAGGATCAATAAAGCGTGTGCAGTTTGCAAAGGAAAGTGTTTTTATTTAACACATCTTGTGACAAAGATTCTGGAACTCGCAGATAAGGATAGAGCTTTTGGTAGGCCTGTGGTTGTAGTGAGGATCTGGACACACAGATCTACAGGTTTATTTAGGAATGTCAGTCTTTTATGTAGCAGGGAAAAAGGTTTTCACGGCCATGGGGGGCCAACCTCAAAGTTGACCGACCCCAGGGCAGTGGTCAGGGTACCGAGATGCATGGAAAATGTAAGGCACTCTTATGGAAAAAGGCTTGTGGCTCACAAGTTGAAGCCAGCTCGCCAGCGGCTATTTGGGGTGCTGGATCAACTGTCATTTTGTGTCCAAATCACCAGATGCTTCTGAATCGTGAGTTAAGTACATTGTAAAAACAACCAAGCTAAGCTAAACACTGAAGTGAGTGCCTGGATTTGCTTGCAAGGCAGGAGGTAGGGATCAGGGCATGGCCCTGTGACCAACCCCAGGCTGAGCAGCACCCGCTGCATGTGGGTTCTGGGCAGAAAACTATGTAACGTGAAAGATACTTACGATGTAAAAACATTTACTTAAACATACCTACCGTGATGTAATGAATCCTGTTGTAAAAACATGCAATGTAATGATTGATATTCGAATCCAAGATTCCTATGAGATTCTAGTGATTCAATCCTGCACACAGAAGTGCTTGCAACTCTAAAGAACGTGAAGTGTTCAGTGTGAGTTGTTCTATTGAGTCTTGGTTGAACATCCACCTTCCACCCATCTACAGCTGGAAGTAAGACCCAGCGGGAGTAGTTAGTAATGTGGACCTTTAGAAGCGGACCTGAAGGATGCAGCAACCTTTTCCCTGTTTGGAAATCTGCAGTGTGTATTACTGCAAGTTAGCACTGAACTTCTTTGGTTATGGGGGGGATCAGTGCTTAATTTAAGCCTGTGGTTTCCGGTGATCAGCACCCGCACTTAATTGTCAACACCGGCACTTCTGACAGTCTGCCATATGGTAGCACTGTTTATGTAATTTAGAAATTAGCAGAACAGTTGTTTACTGATTCAATATACATTAAAACTACTAGTACCTGCCGCCCACGCCATTCTAACAGCTTTGGGGGCCTGAAATAGCCTGAACTGTCACACTTGTAGCAGTGTGCAGTTTAGTAGTTGTGTAGTTACTGTCGTTGGCAGCACTGGCAGGGCAATGGGTGGTTCAAGATGCAGTGGCTTCCAGATGAGAGCCCTGGCACTTATTATTTTACAAAATTAAACACTGGGTGGGACCATTCTGGAGTTCATATGCCTGCTTTTTTGAATCTCCTAGAAATATCCAGAGATATTTCTGCTCTTCCCTCATTGTTTCTATAACTTTCCATGGATCCCCAGGCTCATACCCCACAACTAGTGCTTCATCATTCTAACTTGTAGTGTCTCAGGCGATTATGAGAGCTTCTATGGAGTCTCAGGCCTTTTGGGTCAAGCCTGAATTGTCTTCTAAGAAGCCTGTGCTACAAGTACAGATACAATGTATTGACCAGCATGAGTTGCGTTGGCTTGCTGGAGAAAGTTAGCGTGCTCCATTCTGCTTCAGTGCTGGTAGCAGAAGCAGCAAATGTTATCTCTTCTCTGCCTCTAGTTCTGACATATCTGGCTCATATCTGGAAACTCAGATGTTGAGGTTCTTCTATGTGAAACACAGAGTTGTCACAATATTGTCTTCACCTGGACAAAGCTTATAATTGAGAGTACATTTTGAAAGTTTTTTTCGGCTAACTGTACAACATGCATCTGTCTACTATACTTCACAGAGATCCCAATTTAATGGGATTGGATTTATCATCAGTTATCTTTTTTTGGGATGTGTCATTTTCTATTTCAAGAAGGACAAAACATTTCCCCTGGCACCGGTTACCCAAATTTTCTATTGCAACCAAAGATATGTTTAGTCCAATGTTTGCTTGAATATGAAACAAGTACTGTGCCTTGCTTCATCTCAGATGCTTATTTTGTTTAGAAAACCACAGACATTGTAAATTCTCCCACTTATCAAGAGGATACGGCCAGCCCTTGAGAAGAACTCAAAACATGTCTGCCCACAGCTAATAACAAATTAGGCTTTCAGGTGCCTTCCAGTCACTGTGCTACTGCTCAGCACAGCACTAACTTTGTTTCTTTTTCTTGTAAAACAAAATATCACTTGAACTTTTAAGAACCTTCAAGTACTTAGTATAGTGCCATACAATAAAAAGTTTGCTTTGACCTTTCTCTGCAGCAATCTGAGCAACAACTAAAATGCTAGCTAAGTTCTTCAGGAAACACCTGCAGCACCTGAGTGTTTGTAGCCTCCTGAGGAAAATATGTTCACAAAGGTCAATAAGTAGAGATCAATAATGTTAAAAACAACCTGCTTGAAGCCTTGTTTGAAAACAGCAAATGTCATGCATTTTGTTGATGCCACAACACTGACTGTAGTTGTATACCGTTATCTGCCTGTAGGTATATGCAGCAGTTAAGCAACTCAGTCAGAAGACCAAAGCACAGGAGCGTCCCGTGCAGGTAAGAGCGGTGGGGCGGAGTGGGGGGGGAGGAGACGTGATAGACAACGACGAGGGAAAATAAAATAAATAATTAATTTTCCCTCGTCGTCTGTCGAGTCCACTCCCCCCACCCTGCCCCACCGCTCTTACCTGCATGGGCCGCTCCGGCTAAACTATCAGCATACCTCAAATGACAAATGTACCTATTTGATTAACTTTAGCAGGGCTGGACATTTTTTCAGCCTTGGTGAGGATTTAAGACTGATTTCAAAAGTGCCGCGGTCCTTGCTGCGTGAAGATCCATTTCTGTCACGGTGCACATGCGCCACGGTTGGCTACTGAATTAAGTGGGACCCTGGAAGGCACATCTGCAGAAGGAATTTCACAAGGACCTCCTTACGAGTGTCTGACAATTCTGATGGGCCTGGTTTTCCCGGCTAATCAGAATTGTTAGTTAAGTGGGTGTTTCCCACAGAAAACATCATGCAGGAATCGGGAGTGGGGAGAGAACGATTCCTGCATGCTATTCCCCAAAAACGTGTAATGGCATTCATTTCCCTGCCCCTGGATTTACCAGGACACCCGTTAGTTATAATTTTATAAACAAGGAAATAACAGAGATTACTCAAGTCCGCCTATAACTGGAGGCTAAGCAAGAAATGTTAATGTATATAAAATTTCAGTCATTTGCTTTAAAATTAGAGCGGTCCAACATAGCTCCAAGAGGGACCATTCGATGCCTTTTATTCAGAATGACCATTGCATAAGAAAACTACTTCAATTTAAATGTGTTACATGCAAATTCACCTTATGTGTTTTTCTGGAATTGATCTAGTTATTTTATGTTATTAGTATTTGTAAAGCACACCTATTCCTATAGGTGTCTTGGCGCTATTTCATTGATGCTTAGATCTGACTTTAGAGGTAGGTTTGCTTACAATTATTGGTTAAAGAGCCAGGTTTTCAGCACTTTATGGAAAGGTAGGATTTCCGGGATTATTTTAAAAATGGCAGGTAGTCAGTTCCAGAACTTAGCAGCATTGTGAGCAAAACTCCTTCCACCTCAGGAGGTACGTCTCACAGTGGGGACTATGATATTGTTAGCCTGTGTGGGTCGCAGGTGTCTGCTTCGGTGGGACCAATTGATGCTTTTCCGGAGTCTTATGGGGCCTGTGCTGTGTAGCGCTTTGTGTGTGATACACAATGCCTTGAATGCTATTCTCTTGCCAACTGGGAGCCAGTGCAACTTGCGGAGTGCCGTTTTTGCAGATTGGAATTGGGGGATGCCCAGGAGCATACGAGCAACAGTGTTTTGTAGCACCTGTAGTTTGGTGAAAATTGCTTTGGATGTTGAGAAAGAGATCATTGCAGTAATCTAGTCTTGACATAACAAGTGCTGTCATGACTGTTTTCTGTAATGTCTCTGGGAGATAGGGTAGATAGGGTAGAATGTTCTTAACTGTTTTAATTGTAAAATAGACCAATGATGTGATAGCTTTTATTTGGTCACCATATGTCAGTTTATTGTCTACAAGCACTCCTAGATTTTTGACTTTCTTTGCGGGTTTGGGAAGATCACCTAGTTTTCCTGGACCTATATTGGACAAATCTGCTTTACACAATTCCTCTTTGTCAGTCTGGGAATCTTAGCTTCACTGTACATATATTAGATTTAAAAAAAACAGCTTTAAAGCAGAAGCCTGAACTATTTCATGGGCTTTTCCAAAATAAGCTAACTGGCCTAAGTCCCCGCCTTCTGCACCCCTCACAGATTCTAGGAGAACACTGAGAACATTTTTATTCTTCACAGTGAAAGATGATGGCTGCTACCTATTAAACTGTGCCAATGACTCTCCCCAACTCTGGCAGGGGAAAAAATACTGCCACTCTTTTTCACGGACAACACTTTGTTGCTGTCCAAAACTAGGAGGGGCCTTCTAAACTTAATTGATAGCTTCAACCAATTCTGCGAAGATTTTGGTCTTGAAATTAAATACATCTAAGACCAAATATATGATTTATAACAAGAGAGGCAGAGTCAAAGGGGTCATCAAGGTGGGCTCTGAAACATTGGAAAGGGTTCCGCAGTTCGATTATCTGGGTATCAGGCTGGACGATACCCGTTCCTGGGATCCGCAGATTACCAAGAGCACTTCAATCGTGAAACATCGAGGTGCAGCTATACACAAATTTGCCAAAATAGCAGCCTGGATTCCTGCCTGTCCAGCATTTGAAATTTATAAAGCACAAGCAAGGGTGGCTATGGGGCCATTGCAACACGGGTTCCTTGAGCACAGCAGAAAACGTCCTTAGGAGCCTTCTGGGAAAAGGGAAAGGCACACTGTTGGTCCCTTTTTCCCTTGATTTGGGAATTTATGAGATATCATTGCAGATAGCTTTTAGACCCTTATTGTTTTGGGTTCGTATTTGGAGTACCATGAATTGCGCCACCTTAAGGAGGGCCTGCAGGAAGTTATTGGGTCCAACGGGATGGGGAAGGTCAGATGACTGGGGTTGCTTAAAAATGCCTCGATCAAGCTGGGACTAGAGAAATTTTAGTCTGAGCCCCAGTCCATTTGGCGAGGAGACCCTCTTAAAGTTAAAAAACTGTCCCAGGAGAAAGTTATTAGCAGTAGGGAATGTTTATCTACACTAGGCCGCTTAACAAGTGCTTTCCTTCTCCACAAATATGTAACCAAGGTGGAGGAATTCTTGGATTTGATCCGCCTGGTGATTGCTTGGTCCCAAGCCAGTAGCTGCTTTTACTGCTAACTTGGGGAAGCAGAAACAGGGATCTGACCGTTGTTTCTACTGTAAAACTGTCCAAGAAAGTGATGAGCACCTTTTGTTTTTCTGCCCACTCTATGTCAAACCCAAAAACAAATGGATCGTCCCTTTGTGTAGATCCCTTACCTTACATATAAATCCGTGTTGATGCTCATAGAATATGCAAAAGCGACTAGCCTCGATTGTGGTTGTGGCTGTTTCGAAGTTTCTGTATATAGCCTGGGTAATTAGAACCAAAGCACTAGGGATAGTATAAGGAGCCACGCCCCAAATGATTTATTATGTTTTTAGAACTTATGATGCTTTTAACTGTGTGATTATGTACTATGTGCTTTTACAATTATTTATTGGTGTTCAATTGTTCTTAATGTTTTTATAGTGTTTTGATCATTTTGCCAATATATCTTTGATGATGAGACTGATGTCTCAAACTATCAATAAATGGATGGATGATGGCTGCTGTAAACCTAAGAAAGACACAAATTCTGTAGACCTGGAGTTACTGGCACTTTTAAAAATAGAGAAGTTGTAGTATCTTTCAGCACATCAGAAAATAGAACATGTATAACACATCCAATGGTTAAAATGGAAATCAAGAAGAAAGAAAATGAAGGGCATTGCGATTCAACCAATTAGGAGAAAATATAGTAATAATGGCCATAGAGTCCGTACCACGTTGGACGTTAAAATTAGAATAGCTGCTAAAGCTGGACTGTAAGTAAGTTCGGCTCCACAGTACTGCTTTGAACTCCAGCTAGACACTGTTTTTTGATTTGTCTCCTACTTTGTCTGGAGCAGTAGAGACTGAGCTTGGAGTAGAAGACACTACTGTAACAAAGTGGGCTTGCACTAAACCCCTCAGTCAATGTTGTTTTGTCAGCTTGTTTTTTCATACTTACTTGATGTTCTAACCCAACTGTGACTGAGTTGCCCCCAAGATTGGCAATATGTTTTGCTTCTGTTTTCGCTTCTAATATATACCTTAAAAATTGCCACAATCATTCCCAACTTACCTTTTTCTCCCTGTTTATTGTTCTATTCCTTATGTCCATGAGAAACTGCCTCTATGATTCTCCTTTTCTTGTTCTCATTAGCTAACTCAATGGCCTGGAAAGATCAGGAGTTGATGGACAAGTTACTTACCTTCGGTAACACTCTATCTGGTTGAGTTATGATCTAGCCGCAAATTCCTTACCTTAGAACTTCCAGGCGTCAAGCTGGATCAGAAAGATTTTTCTTACCAGTACCCCTGTGCGCCGGTAGGTGGCATTAGGCGATTCCGCCTGATGTAGTAGGCGTCGAGTTCATCGTCGTGACATCCGTGTTGTCTTTTTAGGCGGCGCCTCGGCACGCTGACAAACTTTTCCCGACTTTCCATGCCAGAAGCGCGGAGCCATGAAGTTAACTGACAGAGGTGTGTTAAAAGACAACTGGGACCCTGAAAGGGATCAGCCGTGACATGAAACACTTATCCGCAGTGCAAGGAGGATGGGTCGGTCGGTAAGGAATCTGTGGCTAGATCATGTCTCTACCAGATAAGGCGTTACCGAAGGTAAGTAACTTGTCCATCTGATAGAGACATATAGCCGCAGATTCCTTACCTTAGAACAGATACAGCAGCAATACCATCCCCGGCGGAGGGACTGCGGAAAAGCTTAAACTAGAAAGTCCTGAAGGACCGAGAACCCGAAGAGGCCTTCTCTACGAACTTGATTAGCCAGACAATCAGGCTTGGCAAACATATGCAGTGATGCCTACGGAGCTGCCTGGCAGATGTCAAGGACAGGGACACCATGCTGGAGGGCTGTGGTGGCTGCCTTAGTTCTGGTCGAATGAGCTCTGAGGCCTTCAGGAGGCTGTTTCTTGGCCAAAGTGTAACAGATTTTAATGCAGAGGATAACCCATCGAGAGATGGTCCTCTTTTGTACAGCACGTCCCTTCTTTGCTCCAACGTACCCAACAAATAGTTGTCCGCCCACCTGGAACTCTAGTGCGGTTAAGGTAGAACGATAATTCTCTTTTTGGGTCCAGGCGGTGGGGATGTTCTTCTTCCTTAGAAGGATGCGGAGGAGCATAGAAGGTGGGGAAGGTGACAGATTGCCCTAGGTGGAAAGGTGCCACTACTGTAGGCAAAAAAGAAGCCTTAGTGCAGGGCACTACCTTGTCTGGAAAGATGGTCAGGTAAGGAGGCTGAGAAGAAAGAGCCTTCAATTCGCTCACCCTCCTGGCAGAAGTTATTGCCACTAAAAAGTCTGTTTTGATAGTAAGCAGCCGGAGGGGGCAATTGTGCAGTGGCTCAAATGGTGCACACATAAGATAAGTGAGAACCAAGTTTAGGTCCCACTGGAGCATGATGAAAGGTGAGGGGGGAAACAAATGTGTAAACCTCTTCAGGAATCTATGTACAATAGGGGACTTGAATAGAGACGGTTTAGCTGGCAACTGTAAAAAAGCGGAAAGGGCCGAAAGGCAACTTTTCAGGGTGCCCAGAGCAGAGCCCTGCCGGGCAAGAGAGAATGAAAAGAAGAATGTCAGAAAGGGAGGCAGAAAGTGGGTCAGCAGACCATTCTGTACAATATTTACAAAAATATTGCATTAGTGGAGGGACGCCTGGCTGCCAGAATAACTTCACATATTTCAGAAGGAAGGTCAAAAGCTGTCAACTGTCACCGCTCAATCTCCACGCAAGGAGGCAGAGGGTTGACCAGTCCGGTGGGGGACCCTCCTCTGCTGCTGCTGCAACAGAAAATCGCCCTGCAGGGGCAGCATGATCGGAGGATCGATGCTCATCTGCAGAAGCTCGGGATACCAAACTCTCTGTACCCAGTCCGGAGCCACCAGAATCACTTGTACCCGGTCACACCTGATCTTTTTGAGCACTCTGGACAGGAGTGGTATGAGTGTTAAGGCATAAAGGAGGCCTGAGCTCCACTCGAGATAAAAAGTGTCGCCGAGAAAGAGCCGCCTTGGAAACTCCAACGTGCAAAACTGCTGACATTGCACGTTCTCTGCGGAAGCGAACAGATCTAACCAAGGCTCTCCCCACCGCTGAAAGAGTCCTTGTGCCACCTTCGGATGGAGACGACATTCGTGATCCGCTAGGCACCGGCGGCTGAGTTCGTCCGCTCTGGCGTTCTGGGAACAGGCCAGGTGTTGAACCACCAGGGATATGCCCTGTTGTTCAACACGAAGTCCAGAGACTCATGGACTCCTGGCAAAGGGTCCACGACCCCAGCCGGTTTGTTGCAGTGCCACATGGCGGTAGTTTTGTCTATGCACACCCGAACTAGCCTCCCTTTGAGAGATGGGAGAAAGGCTTTCAGTGCCAATCGAATTACATGAAGCTCTAACAAGCTGATGTGGAGCCTGGCTTCTGCCGGAGACCAGAGTCTTCTGATCTCCACCTCTCCCAGATGGGCACCCCACCCTAGAAGTGACGCATCTGTCACAACTGTGAGATCTGGTTGGGGAAGGGAGAGGGGTCTGCCTCTGACCAAATCGCGATTTGTCAACCTCCACTGCAGAACTTTCGCACTTCCCTCTGAGATCTGGACCAGGTCCGTAAGATTCCCCTGATGCTGCACCCATTGGAACTTCAGGTCCCACTACAGAGCCAGGATGTGCCATCTGCATGATTCACCAGCAGCATGCAAGAGGCCATGAGGCCCAGTAGCCTCAGAGTCAGTCTCACCAAAATCCAGGATAGAGGCTGAAACATCGGTACATCGGTATCATAGCCTGAATAGCCTGGACTCGCCGCTCAGGAGGATAGGCCCAAAATTGAACTGTGTCTAGAATGGCTCAGATGAAAGGGAGTGTCTGAGAGGGAGTCAGGTGTGACTTTGGCACATTGATAGTGAACCCCAGCGAATGCAGGAGGTTCGCCATAGTCTGGATGTGGGAGACGACTGCCTGGGGTGAGCCCACCTTCAACAACCAGTCGTCGAGATAGGGGAAGACTGGAACCCCTGATCTTTGTAGATGAGCTGCGACCGCCGCCATCACCTTGGTGAACACCCGAGGGGCTCTGGTGAGGCCGAAGGGGAGCACAGTAAATTGCTTGTGGCCCATCGTAAACCGCAGATAGCAGCGATGATCAGGCAAAATGGGGATAGGGAAATAGGCATCCTGGAAGTCCAATGCTACCATCCAGTCTCCCAGGTCCAGGGCAGACAGAACCTGAGTAAGAGCGAGCATCTTGAACTTCTCTTTTCCGAGGAAGTAGTTGAGGGCTCTGAGGTCGAGAATAGGACGAATGCCTTCTTCCATTTTGGGGACCAGAAAATAGCAGGAATAGCAACCACTGCCTATTTCTGGCCTGGGAACCCTCTCTACAGCTCCCTTGGCCAAGAGAGTATTGACTTCCTCTAGAAGCAAAGTCAGGTTATCCTCCGTCAGCCGATCGTATGTTGGAGGCATGGAGGGAGGAGTAGTCTTAAAGGGGAGGGAATGACCCCTTCGGACTATCTGCAAAACCCACCTGTCCGAGGTGATATCCCTCTAGTGGTGGGAGGTGATGGCGTATCCTGCCACCAACTTTACGCCCCATGATCTGTGACAATCAGACTAGGAAGGTTTTAAGGCGGAGGAGGGAGGGAGGTTTGTGGCTTGACCTGACTTCTGGTCACCCGACCCACTGGGTCAGGGCGATTCGCTGCCATGGCAGCGCAGAGGTTGCAGAACTTGCGCGGTCCTCTGACTAAGGTAGGGCTGGCACTGGTGGAAACCCCTTCCATAGCCACGAAAGGCGGATGCGGACGGGATGATACTGAGAGGCCCAAGGACTTGGCCGCAGCCCACGACTCCTTGAAGCGCTCTAGTACCGCGTCCGCCCTATCTCTGAAGAGACGAGAGCCATCAAAGGGCATGTCCATAAGGTTGGCTTAGACATCCCTAGAGAAGCCAGTTATTCTAGGCCAGGCATGGCCCTAATGGTCACCGTAGAGGAAATTGCTCTGCCCAACGAGTCAGTAGTGTTAAGGCCACAGCGTATGGCAAACTGCTGCATCCCTCCCATCTACAACAGCTTGGGAGAGGACAGCTCATGCCTCCTCCGGGACATGTGGCAGCACTTGCGCAACCATCTCCCACAGTGAATGGGAGTTACGGCCCAAGAGGCATGTGGTGTTTACCGACTGCAATGCTAGGCTGGTGGAAGAAAAGATTTTCTTGCCAAAGCTATCCAGCCTTTTGGATTCCCTATCCGGGGGTGCAAAAGGGAACGCACCACGGGAAGTAGAGGCTTGAACCACTAAGCTCTCAGGGGTCGGATGAGAGGAGAGAAAAGCTGGGTCACCCAGTGCAGGGCGGTGGGCACTGGTTCTATTCACAGGAGCCCCCGTGCTGGTAGGTGGACCAGGTGCCCAGAAGAACGTCTGTTAAGGCCTCATTAAATGGCAACAAGGGTCCCGTAGTGGAGACACTAGGTTGCAGGACCTCTGTCAAGACATTGGTCTTGACCGCCACAGTAGGAAGCTGCAGGTCCAAGACCACCGCAGCCCCACGCACCACCATAGCAAAGGAAGCCCCCTCCTCTGTAGCCAGGCTAGGAGGAGAAAGCATGCCAGGCTCTGGAGAGGTATCCAAGCCACTGGCATCACCCGGTCCGTTGTACCAGTCCATTCCCTCTATATAAAGCAGGACTTCTAAGGGGTCCTGCTGCCCCTCCCAATCCTCATCCAATCCTAGCCCCTCTGAATAAGGCTGAGGATACAACTGAGTCCAAGGGCTTCATCGGCGCCGGCCTAGGCGTTGGTGGACGCCCGGCCAGCTCTGTGTAGTCTGGAATTAGGATGGGGGTGGTGCCAGCGATGTCGAGGGACTCGGTGTCAGACACGGCGTCAGGGAAGGTTGCGTGGGCACGACCAGCGCCGGGCCGGATCCCAGAACGGATCCCTGAGGAGCCCTGGGCACCGGAGCCGATGGCGCGGAACCCAGAGGATCTCCTTTCGCAGTGCCTGCGGGGCCCGAAGGTGTGCCGGCAGGGCAGGCCGCCCAAATATGGCGCACATGGCATCATAAATCTCCTTTAACTGGGTGGGGGTCGCTCCCGTACCCAGAAAAAAAGGGAAACTCGGAGTGAACGCCAAGACTCCTCCATCTTGTTGGGTGACGGACGGGGCGAAGACGATGCATGCTTTGACTTCTTGTGTTTTTAGATGATGCTTCTTACCTGACCCTTTTGAAGATTTCGAATGGGAGGACGAAGACTTGCTCGGACCTTCCTCTCGACCTGGAGCAGGAGCGAAATCTTCGAGGAGATCTCCAAAGCACCTGACGTCGGGCCGCAAGCAGCTTTAAGGACTGCTCCCTCAAAGCTTTCAGCGCCATGGCCCGGCTGTCGGAGCATGACTTCGGGTCATGGTCACGCTCCAGGCACCAAAGGCATACCAGGTGGGGGTCCATAACTGAAATGGCGCAGTGACAGGCGCTGCCCGGTTGGAATACCGAGGTCTTTTTGGACATCCTACGCACCAAAAAGACTCGACAAAAAATCGAAAAAAATCTGTCAAAAAATGACAGGGGGTAGCTCTCTTCGACGGATTTGCGCTGGCTGGCGCGGAAAGAAAAGAACTGATGTCAGCGTGCTGAGGTGGTGCCTATATAGACAAGGCGGACGTCACAACGACAAGTTAGACGCCAATGATGTCATGTGGCGTCGACAGACACCACCTACTGGCGTACAGGGGTACTACTAAGAAAAATCTTCCGGATCCAGCCTGATGGCTGGAAGTTCTAAGGTAAGGAATCTGCAGCTAGATGTCTCTATCAGATGATAGCTTTCAATACTACACCTCAGAGGTTTGTTATTAACCTCACCAGTCAGACGTGGGTATTTTCAAGGCCGGTTGGCACTGGATGTATAGAAGATTTCTTTTCCTTGGCACATACCTATTGGAGACTTATTTTGCAGTTTTCACTTTTCTAGTAATGATCTCCCAATTTCCTCAAACATCTGAAGAAGCATGCTCGCCCTTCTCTCTAGAATGGTCTGGAATCCCCCCAAAATAGGAAGGAATGGCAGACCATGGATGGAGGGCTGAAAAATGACACAAAGGAAAAGTTGTAATGAAGAACAGGGAAGAAGTAATGGCCATTGTTCAGGAGTAAGGGCGACTGTGAGAGCTAAAAGTTACAGGGGTTGAAGAGGTAAATAAAATTGAAGGGGGAACCATGTCCTAGACAAATACGGTGAATAAGAGGGAGAAAAGAGAGTTGAGGGTGGGGGAGAACCCCTCAACCAAGACCCTCTTCGTGTCCTGTCAAAAACTACAGTTATTGATTTTTTGTTTTTTAATTAAAATATAACATTTTCTGCAACAGATGTCTTTTCACATATTAGCTGTTCATCAAACTACAGATTCATCAGCCATGGGTTTACTGACTTGTATGCTCCATTTTGCTTTTTGAGCAAAATAAGGCAGATCCCACGTTTGTTTTTATTATTGAGACTTGTTCACTCTTTTAACTCTGATGTAATTCAAGTGTTGGTGTTTTTGATAGCTTTTGTGTTGATAGCTGGTTTCCTTAGAAATGCACTGCATGCGACCTTCCTTTTTAGGTCTCGTCTACAGACAGCTGTTGTCGAAAGACCTATTGTGCACAGTTACAAAACTTAGAGAGGGCTTTGGGTAAGCAGGATGCTTATCAGTTATTGGGTTTCTTGCCAACCTCATTTGCCTACCTTTTACTTGAGGGTTTACCTTCCTTTACTTGTATTTTTTCAACCTTGCAGCACAGCTTATTTACTATTATTCTTCTGACTGGATGACTTGCATCTTTCCACTGCTAACATTCCGAGAACTACTATTATGTTTGCTTTCAGCACTTCTTGTGAGTGCATGAGTTTTCTTGCCCTCTCCCCGTGCACTGCTTCCTCCTCAACTCCCCGTCCCTCCTTACTCTGAGTTGCTCTCCCTGCCCAGCATATCCATTACTTCACTAGCCCTTCCTTGCCCACTGAACTACTTTCTGTTTCTTTTCATCCTCCCAGCCCCCTCACTACTCCCATGCCCCTCAATTCTCCACGTTGCCCCACTGCTCCCCTGCCCCTCCCTTCTCTGTGCTGCTCCAAACAGCTCAGCGGAGATAAGCTGCTACTGCCTCAACTCAACTGTTGCTTTCCTGTCCTTCGTCTTGTTTTTCTCACTTTTTTAAAAACCAAAGGGCCAAGGCTTCTGCAAATAGCTACTGAGCTGATCCTTTCAAGACAATGAGCTTTCGCACACTTTTTCTTTTTTTAGTTTACTGTTCCAAGACTTATGTCAGCCATACTCAAACGGTAAAATTATACTTGAAAAAAAAGAGTTGTTACAGGATCATGAGGCATTCATGAATATGCGAGGTGAAACGTGTACAACTAGGCCATCATGCTGAGGCCGGCAATCCAGTGAAAAACAAAAAATGTCTGCCACAGAGTCATAATGTGTATGTGCGCATGTGTGAGGATATGTGATCATGCCAGGACCAATAATTTTCATTCTTTTTCGTTTTTGTTTTTTTGCAGATGCTGCTGGATTATATTAGAAAAGAAAGGAGATTCTTTAAGTTTATAGCCAAGATGTTGCGACTTGCCAAATCATGTGTCACATTGTTTGCAAGTGGGTACGTACCATATAGGTCTATAATATAGTGGTCCGATAACATCCTTGATGACTGAACAATAAAGAAGAAGGCAGCAAGGGCAAGCAGCAACCTGAAGCAAACATCAGCAATTGGTACACAGTCCTTAGCTGCTGTCCTTTAGGCAAAGGAAAAAATAAAAGAAACGTAAAGTGGGGAGGCGCACATCAGATGACGTGAACACGCTGAAGCATGCAGCAGGAGTAAAAGGCACCTTGCTGGCCAGCCTTGATTCAGCGGTGATAGCTGGTAGATTAAATCAGTAGGTGTCTCTGGCCCAATCTTCAGGGTGGGATCGGAACCAAATCACAGGTATGGATAAAAATGTGTAGTTTCCAGACAGCAGGAGAAGGAGCCATACAAGCTTCTTCGCAGCGTTAATAGCTTTAGGAGGTGGCAGGATCCACCTTCTAGGTCAGGCGGAAGATGAATGCTTGCCGCACCCCTGGCAACTGCTCAAGCACAACAGAGTGTACAATGGAAGTGAGGAGTGACTGCTTGGCCCCCTCAATCCAGCAAGACATGTTTAGAGGTGTACTTGGTTGGTGCTCCTGGACTAATCCTGAGGCCAGGAAGGGTGAAGAGCCACAGGGGAAGGTGAAATGGCTGCAGATTCTAACTGTACAATTTGGAAAGTGTCCAAGGCAGCTTTAGCAGGTAGAATAAGATGCAGCAGACTGCATAACTTATTGCTACCCTAGGACCTAAAAAAAACCATTAAATTATGTTGACTCTAGAAATTCCCACATATATTTTCAACATTTACTTACTGTCTCTTGCACTGGCATGAAATTATCTGCTTCTATTTTGAGTGATGTAGTTGAAGATTCATTACCACGCTAGAAGAAATAATTTCAAACATTAACATAAAACACACTTACATGATTCAGTCCATAGCTGTACCTTATAATACAAAATCAACATGCTTTGCCATGAGATATTCCTGAAATCAATTGTGACTGTCTCACTTGCTATAAAAACTCATGATACTTTAAGGAATTTTCATTGCCAATGGTGTATTTTTGTAAAGTGAAGTCACTGTATTGAAACATCAACTACCCAATGACCACAACAAAAATATACGTCAATGAAAAATAAAACTATTTAGCAGCTGGCTGAATGCTTACAGTAACACATAAGGGAAAACCAAGCAGACAAAATGTCTCTTCTGCAAACGCCAGAAACAATCTTTCTCCAAAGCAGTCCTAGAGGTAAGTGAAGGTAGCTCCAGAATGGGACATAATCAGGCATATGCCCCTTGAGGATTCAGTGAAAAGAAGGAATACAGAACATGCCTGTTAAAGTAGAGCCGCTTTTCCAAAAGATAAGCATCAACCCTTGTATTGACACTATTTAATTCCATCTTAAACTTCACAGAGGCCAGCTCCGGATGGCGGAACTTATATACTTCCACGGAGCATCAAGTAAATGGCATAAATGATTAAAAAAATGAGTGTGCATTGAGAAAGAACCTTCCATTGTGTACCTAAAGTATCATATTCAAGGACTTCCACTGGAAGTTCTGCTGAAGAAGTGTTGGTGTTAATTAATTTCATGTCAAGACCGGAGGCTAGCATTATGCATAACCTTTTATTGCTACTCCAAACTGCAGCACATTAAAGCAAACTTCAACCGCACTTAAATAATAATTGTTAAGTAATAAGATTGTGTACTATTTTTAAAATAAGAATATATGTAGTATTGTTATTGGAATTTGAAGCTGTTAAACAGTTTGTTTTGCATTTCCCAATTTATGGGACATATTTTATTCCAGGATAATAAGTGCAGTTGAATTTAGAATTGCGTTTTTTCCTTTATTTAATTAACTGAAAGTAAGTTTGATAGAATGAGAGTTTGCTCTTGCCTGTTTTGCCCGTCGAGCACCGCTCGCCTAGTGGTGCATCGAGGGTGAGGAAAACAGATTCCGCGCAAGGCATTATTTTAATTAGTGCCTCGTGCTGACATAGCGCCATCCGTTCAAGACCTTCCAGGCGCGTAGGGGGATGAGTGTTCCCTGTGGGTTACCGTAGACTCAGGCTTCCTGCTGACGGGGACGTCGTACGTGGAGCTCACGTCACAACATCATCGGAAAAGGCAGCCATTTGCTGATTACACGGTTACCATGGAGATTTATGTCTCCGGCCGGCATTTTGGTTAAGGTAGTGCGCGAGGCAGATTCGCACGTACAATACGGCCATTACCTGACTGAATTTAGCGGCGGTTTTGTGGAGGGAGAGTAGTAAATGGTTTTTTGTGGAGAAATATATTGAAAAGAAAAAAAAAAGATTTGTTTGAGGTTAACTGCAGATGTGTTTTTAACCCTAAATAAAGATGAGTGAGGAAGGAGGACCTTCAGGAGTAGAGACTAATGATATGTTGAGGAAAATGGCCCAAGAAGAGGTAAGGGCCTCAGCAAAGAATATTTTAGGATCTGTTATGAGGAGAAAAAATAAGGCTATAGATCTTTCAGATGAGGAATACTGGTCCCTTGAGGAGGAGGAGGAAAACAAAAAAATGCGTTCAGGAAAGAAAGAGATGAAGAGAACGAATATTGACATAGGGTTAAAGGATAATTTAATAGCATGGCAAACAGGTGGTCTAGGCACCACAGTAAAGGAGGGTGTCCAGCGCAGCACAAAGGAGGGTGTCCAGCGCGGCACAAAGGAAGGTGTCCTTGGTGGCATACATGAGATTTAGGTAGGACCTGCTGAAAAAAGCTCCTATAACCACGATGGAGATAGTTGTGATGAATTTGTCTAAGACAACTATGAAGATGATGGTTGGGATTTAGATAAGGAAGAGAAGATAAGAAAGGAGAAAGGAATTGTGAAAGACCCTCAGGAGGTAGATATGTTCAGCCCTGCTATGATAAGGCACCTTAGGAGTGCGGACTGGTGGCCGTTGGCACATGCTGCAGAATTTGTTAAATTATGGATAAGGAGGCCTTTGGAGAAAGAGGCGAGAACTGTAATGAGAGCAGAATGTTATCGTCCAGCGACTGAGACTAAGGCATGCATGAACCCAGATTTAGACGCAGATCTGATCAATTTTCTTTTTAAGATGGATCGTGAACCCAAGAAGGGTCTAGAAAGGGCACTCAAACAGTGCCAGGATAGGCAGCTAGATGCAAATGGTCCTCTTGCAAGAATATTGGATATGGCTGAGTAAGTCAGTCTCTGTGGATACAGAGTTGTTAAGGGGTTGGTCACAAACAGCAGTTTGTTTCCTTGGGAATGCAAACATTGCATTGATGGTTGAAAAATGTAACACAATCCTCATGCGCATTAGCCCAAAATTAGGAGATTTTGCTAAAAAGGAGTCAAGTTAGGACCCAAAAGGTTATCTATTTGGAGAAGGTTTAATTAAAGGTGTGGGGAAATACGTTTCCACTTTCATGAGCCTTGATAAGGCTCAGAGTTCACTAAGAAGAGTATTCGGGGGACATATTTTTGACAGAGCCGGAGCAACGAGGCGTTTCTCTGGCTGGTCATTATCAAGGTCCCATTATCAATCTCAAGGACATATATATTTTAAAAGATTCCAGTCAGCCACTGGATTCTATCCTTAGAGAGGAAGAAGTATCAGAGGATGCCAGTACAGAGGAAGGGTTCTTTTTACACAAGGAAGTCAAGGTAAGTACGAAGACGATTTCTGGTTCTATCCTAGGAAAGGCAGGGGGACATTTAAAAGATTTTGTAAACAATTGGAAGGATTTGACAAAGGATTGATGGGTCCTACAAGCAGTACAAGGGTACACCATAGAGTTCAGCGAATTGCCTGTTCAGGATGTAGAACCAAATGATATGGTATTTCATGTAGACCAACAAGAAGAAGCTATTAGGTTTGGAGGTTCAGGAGATGATAAGGAAAGGAGCAATAGAGAAACTGTCTGGAAAAGATGTAGGGTTTGTTAACAGAATATTTTTAGTCAAGAAAAAGGACAAGGGCTGGACCCCTGTAATAAATTTGAGAAATCTGAATTGGTCTTTAATTTACAGACATTTCAAGATGGAGGGTGTCCATCTTTTAAGAGATTCTGGAGAGGAACAATTGATTGGCAAAACTAAATTTGAAAGACGCTTATTTTACAATTCCATTAGTGGAAGACAGTCACAGATTTCTGGAATTCACATGGTTAGGAGACCTTCATCAGTTCATTTGCCTGCCTTTTGGACTGGCATCAGCACCTTGGTGTTTTTCTAAGGCACTTAGACCAGTGGCGTCTTTTCTCAGACAGAGAGGGATTTGAATGATTATGTATCTCACAACTTTCTAATTAAGTCTCAGAATCAGGAGGAGTTAAGGACACAGCTGTCTGTAGTTCTACATCTGTAGGCGCCCCTGGGTTTTTTGATTAATTTGGACAAATCAGTATTGATGCCTTGTCAGGAGACAGAGTTCCTTGGGTTTCAGGTCAACACTACACATGCAACTGAGTTTACCGCAAAATAAGGTTGTGAAAATAAAATCAGAGGTGAAACAAATTCTGAAGAAACAATTCATTACTTTGAGGTCATTAGCAAGAGTTATAGGTTTATTTTCTTCTTCAATTCAGGCAGTCGTTCTGGGACCACTTCATTACAGTGGACTGCAGAGACTGAAAGCGGAAGGCCTAAGGAAGGGTTTGCGGTATGGGGACCAAGTACAGGTTACTGCGGAAGCGCAGCAAGAGTTGAATTGGGGGCTAGACAATTTAGATGCATGGAATGGCCGAGCGATTTTTGGAATATGTCCAGATTTTATATCGGAAATTGATGCAAGCCTTTCTGGCTGGGGAGCCTGTTTGGATCAGCAGGCGACAGGTGGCAGATGGTCATGGTAGGAAAGTCAGAGCCATATAAATGGTTTAGAGATGAGAGCAGGCCTTTTTGCACTAAAATGTTTTGGGAAAACATTAAAGAATTGCAATGTTTTATTAAAGATGGACAATGTGTCAGCAGTCTGTTATAAATGGGAGGCAGCAAGTCAAAAAATGTAACTCAGGTTGCGAAGGAAATATGGAATTACTGTCTGGAACAAAAGATAGGGTTACAAACAGAATACTTGCCAGGTCTGTTCAATATGACAGCAGATTGGAATTCAATATACCTGAAGGAGTACAGCGATTGGAAGTTGAGTCTGCATCTGTTCAGGAGAATTCAGAATGTATGGGGTCCCTTGGAGTTGGATCTTTTTGCCTCAAGGTTGACGTTCCAGTTTCCACAGTATTTCAATTGGAGACCAGATCCCAAAGTGGAAGCAGTAGATGCTTTTCAACAGGTTTGGAATGGACTTCAGGAGTATGTATTCCCACCTTTCATGATGATTCAGAGGGTGTTGTTGTTGGTGAGGTGACAGAAATGTCAGATCATTCTGAGCACTCCTTTTTGGACAGCTCAGTTTTGGTTTCCAGGGTTGTTGGAGTTAGTAGCAGAAGAGCCATCATTTTTTATACCAATTTTGGAAGACATGTTGTTAGATCCAGGAGGAGAGGTTCATCCTTTAGTTTTGGAAGAGACTTTGAACCTTCTTGCTTGGAAGATTTCAGGGGACTTTCGAACAGGCTCAGGAGTTGCTCAAAGAGTCTTGGGCACCTGGGACAAGGAAACATTATGTTGGAGCATGGAAAACATGGGCTAGTTGGTGCATGGAGAGAGAGACTTAGTTCCTGTGGAGGAATCTCCCATAGACCTTTCAAATTTGTTATCATCTTTATTTGAGAGGGGTCTATGTTACAGAATTATATAAATTGTTGTAGATCAGCGGTGGCAGCAGGTCATGCCCCAGTAGGGTTTTTTTCCATAGGAAGAGATATTTTGATTTGTAGAGTAATGAAGGGGATTAAGTTGTGGAGGCCTCCTAGACCCAAGTATAGTTCTTTATGGGATGTGGTTTTGATTTTTACGAAATTAGAGTGTTGGTCTTATAACGAGTTTTTGACATTACGGCAATTATCTAGCAAGATAGCAACTTTATTATTTTTGATATCATTTAGAAGGATTTCAGACGTAAGAGCGTTGGAGGTGAGTAACCCAGGCGCGCAACGCCAATAGGGCTAAAAGGCTTCAGCCCCCCCCCCCCCACCTGTCATGTGTCTCAGCCCGGCTGCTGTAGCTCGAGCTGCTGTGGGCTCGGCTGGGCAGTGTCTAGAGTTTTATCTCCGGCACGCCCGAGTTTTTCACAGGTCTTTAAAGACCATTTGCATATTTACATACCTTTGTAAACTGGTTACCGAGGCTTAGTTTTTTTTATGGTTCCAGTACCCCCTGGGCCCCCACTCTGCCTATTCCTTACATTTGTATTTTACACTTACTGCCGCAGTGTAAGAATGCATTTCATGAAAAGGAATATAAAGTAGGGTTGCCAAAAGAAAAAAGCCAGCCATGTGTTGTTTAAAGAGCCTGCAAAGACCTCCTCTTGACACTAAATAGGGTTATAAATAAAAAGTATGTATTCATTTGTAATGTGACTTCTCTGTCTTTGTTCCCTTTAATTATCAGTCATGGATCATTCAGGCAGCCCTAGAACACAATTAAAAGTGCTTTCTATTTATATTTGCTGTTCGAAGTATGCACTGATAAGTGCTGAAAATACAGTTTTAGGTGACTGCTTATTTTTGTACCGTTTGGTACATCAAAATAATGAGCTGGCAACCCTAATCATAAGACTGGAAGTTTGTTGCTGGATCAGCACACTATTAATTTCCTCCACCCTCGATCCCTGATTAATGCCATAATAGCAGGGCTTTATGTGGGCCGGGTCCTGCTGGTGCTCAGCACCGGCAGTTCTTAAAAGCAGACAATTTTCACCCTCACACTCAGAATGGGGGGAAAAAAATCTTAACTCTGCAGCAGTTCACTGTTTTGATGTAACTTTTATTTTTTTGCAGTTCTGTATTGCTCGGAGTGCTTTACATGAACACCAACAAGGACATCTTCATTTATTTTTTGGTAGGCATGGACGATTAAGTTCTTTGCCCAGAAACACAGGATGTTGAGCCGACGCTGAGACTCAAACCTGCTTCCTCAGCTCGAAAGTTGGCAGCTCTAGCCATTAGGCAACAACCTCTTGCGCAAGAACTAAAGCATTTTCAAAATTATATACAACGAAGCCATAGTTGCATGTATGCATGTAGTATATTTATCTTATGCAACTAACACACTTTGACAAAGCCAATAGTCCTGGCTTGCTGTAGGTGTAATGTTACTTATGTGGAGGCAATAACAGAAGCAGCGAAATACCAGTCGGGCGGCACATTATGGGCACATTATGCTGAGCACAGATTTCTTGCTCACTTTGCCACTGGATTCAAGCAAGCCTGGCTGATGACGGCTGAAATGCCAGAAACCGGTCCTAGGATGCTTGTTTCCGGTCCAGGGAAGACATGGCTTGGCAGTTCGGGCTGGACTGTTCCCATGAGGCACAGGGTCAGACTGATTTGCATATGGCCATGTCTGAACTGGGGTGGTGGAGTGAGCTAAAGAATGATGATGGATTAAACCCAGATCAGTTGACTGGGGGTGAGTGTTTGATTGGCTCAAACGTTCCGTCCATCATCCCCTTTTGTAGCACAGATTTTTAGCATAAATGTTTTAAGCCACGCCCTTAATTATATCGGCAACGCCCCTCTTTGAGAGACCCCCCAGTTTTTTTATCCCACTTAAAGCCCTGCATAATAGCTATAGTTTAACTTATATCTGAAACCCTACACCGCCATCAATAACATGCTGAGTTACTTCAAGGGTCTGGGAATGCACCCTGCATTGAGACAACTCACTCCTCATTCTCGCCCTTCACTTTCACGCTCACCCTGCACTCACAGCGATCACAATGCACTCACAATGCACTCACAATGCACTTGCGCTGTTCACCCTGTACCTCACCCTGCAGTCACACGAGCACACTACTCACCCTGCACTCATGTGACACTTCACTTACCTGTCCCCCTCACTGCTCAATCTGCAATCTCACTCAAACAAGCCCAAACCTAACCATGTATTCGTTCGTCCCACTCTGCACTTACATCCGCACCCAAATTCATATGGACACCTCACTCACCCTGCAGTCGCTCCTCTTACCCTACTCTCACACTGTTGCATCGCTCACCGTGCACTTACATGGGCACTCCTGCCACCCACACAGCGCAGAGGGTTAATGTGCCTGCTGCAAAGAACGTGTACCATGCAGATCACAGAACTGATTGTGAATAAACTATGAGTAGCGCTATAAAAAAATGAAATGTTTGTCAGAAAGGTGCTATAGAGAGATGAGGTGCATTGTTGGTGACTGGTACTGAGGGAATTCATGGAGAAGGAAGAAATGAGGGAGGGGGTGCCAAAAAAGACTGTTGCACCGTGTGCGACCAGTGCTAGGGCCAGCCCTGGCTGGGGTGCTAGCCCCCCCCCCCCGAAGTTCGGGTCTACTTGCGCCCCTGAAGTAACAGTTACTACAACCAGAGGGATTGATATTTACTACTACAAAAAGAACTAAGGCAATGTCTTCTTCAGTGTTTTATACAAAATCTGATGACCATTCGAAGTTGCGTGTTGTGCGTTGTTTGAAAGAATATGAGAGCAGAATGATTGAATTCAGGAGGGATGGTTTAACTCATTTGTTAATTTCTTATGTGAGACCATTTAATCCTGTGAGTTCAGCGACTATTGCACGTTGGGTAAGATTGTGTATGCTTGAAGCAGGAGTGGATATGCAAAAGTTTGGTGCACATTCCAAAAGAGGTGCAATGGGGAGTAAAGTTTTTACTTCTGGAAGATGTCTTGAGGAGATTTTTAAGATGGCAGACTGGTCTAATGCTGGTGTGTTTGCAATGTTCTATTTGAAACCTATGGAACATGTATCATCTGTTGTGCTTTTACAGCTTTGAACATGCATAATGCTAGCCTCCGGTCTTGACATGAAATATAGATTCTCCTAGTTTTATGATCAGAGAATCTGGATTACATTAAAGCCACGGAGGCTAGCATTATCCCCTCCTGCCTTCCCAGGTAAGGTTGCATTGAAGGGAGAGTAAAGATTTGGGTAAATAAATTATGAGTTTGCAATCTAAGTTATGTTGTTTTTCCAAGAATTGTAGAAATTACAGTTTACATTCGGTTTTATGTTGTTTTTTCCAGAGAACGAATAAAGTTGGAGACCTAAAAATAGAAGTAAAAAGTGGAGATATGGATCATTTAGTTTTTTATTTGTTTTCAAGTTCAAGAAGGTTTAACTTCGGAGCAGCTGCAAAGGGGAAGATGGCTGCTTGGCTTTAGTTTATATAGACTGTGGGGGTGGTTCTAATTCTAGAATTTTAAGTGCGGTTGAAGTTTGCTTTAAAGTGCTGCAGTTTGGAGTAGCAATAATAGGTTATGCATAATGATAGCCTTTGTGTCTTTAATGAATAAACAACCAATCATTTATTTCAAGGTTTATTGGTGTTAAAGAAAGGATTTTAACTCGGGAGTCCTGCACCCCTTTACTTTAGAAACACCATCATTTTTATTAAACTCATCTGGCAGCAAAAGCGTAAAAATATAACAATCTCTTCAAAATTCAAAAAGTGTATTTAATTGACATGCAAAACCTTTTCACCTTAGTACAACTGATTATATCAGTGCATTTAGAAGTATTAATTTAAAAGTGATAGGTTTCAAACATGTATTTAGAAACGATATTTCTTCCCTCTACCCTGACAACAATGCCAATAGTGAACTAAAGAGGCAAGTCAGTTGTTTTGTTCACTCTTTGGGTTGCCTGGGCTCCTAGTTCCTATTATACGTGAAGAACAAGTTACTTACCTACGGTAACAATATATCTGTAAGAAACATTAGTAGTGATAGAATCCTTTCCTTAGAATATCCCCAGGAGTCAGACTGGATCCGGAAAGCTTTCGTCAGCAGTACCCCTGCGCGTCGGTAGGTGGCGTCATGCGGCTCCGCGTCCGTCGTTGGCGTCATGGTCGCCAAGATGACGTCGCAGGCGCTACTTAGACGCCGCCCACGCGCGCTGACGTCAGTTCTGTACACGACTTTCCGCGCCAGGAACGCAGAGCCATGCAAGATACTGACCACTGGTGCATTGAAACTAGGGCCCTGAAAGGAATGACCTTAGCCCTAGAAATCAGTTCGCAGAACGGGGAGGATGGGTGGGGCGGTAAGGAATCTATCACTACTAATGTTTCTTACAGATATATCGTTACCGTAGGTAAGTAACTTGTTCATCTGAAAGAAACACATAGTGATAGATTCCTTACCTTAGAATAGATACCCCAGCAATATCAACCCCGGTGGTGGGTCTGCGAACCAAGATCACACCAGAAAGTCACGGAGAACGGAACGGCCGAATAAGCCGTCTCTCCGGACTTGGCTGTCCAGGCAATAATGCTTGGTAAGCGTGTGCAGTGAGGCCCACGTGGCTGCCTGACAGATGTCTTGCAGAGGGACACCACGCCCCAATGCAGTAGTAGCTGCAGTAGCTCTGGTGGAATGAGCACGCAGCCCCACCGGAGGTTCTTTTTTAGCCAAAGAGTAACAGGCTTTGATACATAAGACAACCCAGCAGGAGATAGTTCTCTTGTGTACCGCCCGACCTTTCTTGGTGCCAACGTAGCCAACAAAGAGCTGGTCATCCACCCGGAACTGCTGTGTGCGGCTGAGATAAAAGGAGAGCGCACGTTTTGGGTCCAGACGGTGGAGCCTCTCTTCCTCTCTGGTAGGATGCGGAGGCGGAAAGAAAGTGGGCAAGGTAATAGTCTGCCCAATATGAAAGGCCGTAACCACTTTTGGCAAAAAGGAAGGACAGGGCCTGAGCACAACCTTGTCCGGATGGACAGATAGGAAAGGAGGCTTACAAGAAAGAGCCTGGAGCTCCCTTACTCGCCTAGCGGAGGTGATAGCCACCAGGAAAGCAGTCTTCAAGGTCAAGAGACGAAGAGGACAGTTATGAAGTGGCTCAAAGGGAGCACACATCAGGTAGGTAAGAACCAAATTCAAGTCCCACTGAGGCATCATAAAAGGAATAGGAGGAAAGAGGTGTGTGATGCCTTTAAGAAATCTATTTACAACAGGGGACTTGAAAAGAGAGGGTTGATCTGGGAGCCTGAGAAAGGCCGAAATAGCAGAAAGGTAGCCCTTGATAGTGCCCAGAGCAGAGCCCTGCAGGGCCAAAGAAAGAAGGAACAGTAGGACCTCAGAAAGAGGGGCAGAAAGGGGATCCACAGCCTTTGCTGTGCACCATGTCACAAACTTGTTCCACCTGCAGGCGTATACCACTTTAGTAGAGGGACGCCTGGCTGCCAGAATGACATTACAAACTTCAGGAGGCAAGTCGAAAGGAATCAACTGCCGCCGCTCAATCTCCACGCAAGGAGGTGGAGACTGGACAGGTTCGGGTGGAGGACCGTCCCCTGCTGCTGCGACAGGAGATCCTCCCGAAGAGGCAGTCTGATCGGAGGATCGATGCTCATACTGAGTAGCTCGGGATACCATACTCTTCGAGCCCAGTCCGGGGCCACAAGGATGACTTGTGCCCGGTCGTGCCTGATCTTCTTCAGCACTCTGGGCAGAAGTGGTATAGGCGGAAAGGCGTACAACAGACCGCAACTCCACTCGCGACGAAAAGCGTCACGGAGCGAGTACCGCCTTGGAAATTCCAACGCGCAGAACTGATGACATTGCGCGTTCTCTTTGGTGGCGAATAGATCTAACCAAGGCTCTCCCCACTGCTGAAAGAGACCTTGCACCACCTCCGAGTGAAGACGTCATTCGTGATCGAGCATGCACCTGCGGCTGAGTTCGTCCGCCCTGGCGTTCAGAGAACCTGCCAGGTGTTGAACCACCAGGGACATGCCCTGATGTTCCAGCCATGTCCAGAGACGCAGAGCCTCCTGACAGAGGGTCCACGACCCCACCCAACCCTGTTTGTTGCAGTACCACATGGCGGTGGTGTTGTCTGTGAACACCTGCACTACTCTCCCCTTGACAGAGGGCAGGAATGCTTTTAGTGCAAGCCGTATCGCCCGAAGCTCCAGAAGGTTGATATGGAGCTTGGACTCCGCCGGAGACCAGAGGCCTCTGATCTCCGCCTCTCCCATGTGGCCGCCCCATACCAGGAGGGACGCATCCGTCACCACTGTAAACACCGGTTGGGGAAGGGAGAGGGATCTGCCGTCGACTCAATGCCGGTTCGTGAGCCACCACTGCAACTGTCGTGCAGTTCCCTCCGAGATCTGGACGTCATCGGACAGGTTCCCCTGATGCTGCGCCCACTGGAACTTCAGGTCCCACTGCAGAGCCCGCATATGCCATCTGGCATGATCGACCAGCAGGATGCAGGAGGCCATGAGGCCCAGCAGCCTCAGAGTCACTCTGACCGAAACCCGGGACAAGGGTTGAAAGATGGGAATCATAGCCCGAATATCCCGGACTGGCTGTTCGGGAGGATAGACCCGAAACTGCGCCAAAGTCCAGAACCGCTCCGATAAAGAGGAGCTTCTGAGAGGGAATCGGGTGCGACTTCGGCACGTTGATGAAGAACCCCAGCAAGTGCAGGAGGTCGGCCGTAGTCTGGAGGTGGGAGGCGACTGCCTGGCGCGAGCCCGCCTTCAACAACCAGTCGTCGAGATAGGGGAAGACTAAAACCCCTGATCTGCGCAGATGAGCTGCGACCACCGCCATCACCTTTGTGAACACCCGAGGGGCGCTGGTAAGGCCAAAAGGGAGCACAGTGAACTGAAAGTGCTCGTGGCCTACCGTGAACTGCAGGTAACGCCGGTGGGCTTGCAGGACTGGGATGTGGAAATAGGCATCCTGCAAGTCTAGCGCTACCATCCAGTCTTGTGGATCGAGAGCAGAAAAGACCTGAACTAGAGTGAGCATCTTGAACTTCTCTTTGCGGAGGAAGCGATTTACTTTCCGGAGGTCTAAGATAGGACGCAGGCCCTTGTCCTTCTTGGGTACCACAAAGTAGTGGGAATAACAACCATGACCTACTTCTGGCATCGGAACGCGCTCAATGGCCCCCTTGGCCAAGAGGGCCGCAACTTCCTTCTGAAGAAGCACCAAGTGATCCCCCGACATACGGTGGTACTGAGGTGGCATGGCTGGAAGGGTAGTCTCGAAGGGGAGGGAGTAGCCCCTCCGGACTATCTCTAAAACCCACCTGTTCGAAGTGATGGTGCGCCAGTGGGGGAGGTGATGGCGAAGCCTGCCGCCCACTGGCGTTTGATGGGCCTGAGAGTTCGGACTAGGAAGGTTTGGAGGCAGTGGTGGTCGGGGTGGTGGTGGCCTGACCCGCCCGCTGGCCCCTTGATCCGCCACGGCGGAACCCGCGTCCGCGCTGGGATTGTTGCTGCGCAGGCCTGTGGCTCTGTTGCGAACGCTGCGGGCGCCCCTTCCTGTGCCACGAAAGGAGTGAAAAGCGGAAGGCGGAGGAGGGCGGACTGCCGAGAGTCCCAAGGACTTGGCCGTAGCCCGTGAGTCCTTAAACCGTTCCAACGCGCTGTCCGCTTTGTCGCCGAAAAGGCGACGGCCATCAAAGGGCATGTCCATAAGGGTGTTTTGGACATCCCCCGAAAATCCAGTGGTCCTCAACCAGGCGTGACGGCGAACCGCCACCGTCGTTGCAATTGATCTGCCCAGTGAGTCAGCGGTGTCTAGGCCACAACGAATCATGAACTTTGCTGCGTCTCTCCCCTCTGCAACAGCCTGGGAGAGAGCTGGCCGGGCCTCCTCCGGACACTGGGGCAGCACTTGTGCCACCGTATCCCACAGAGAGTGGGAATAACAGCCCAAGAGGCATGCAGTGTTCACGGACCGCAGCGCAGAGCTGGTGGAAGAAAAGATCTTTTTTCCAAACTGATCCAGCTTCTTGGATTCCCTATCCGGTGGGGCGGAAGGGAAGGCGGTTGGGGAAGCAGAGGCTTGGACAACCAAGCTCTCGGGGGTGGGGTGTTGGGAGAGGAAAATGGGGTCACCCGGAGCCGGGCGATGGCATCGGGCCAGGTTCCTATCCACAGGAGCCCCTGTGGTGGGCCTGGACCAAGTGCCCAAAAGAACGTCAGAAAGGGCTTCATTGAAGGGCAGCAGCGGCTCCGCAGAAGTAGCTGCTGGCGGAAGCACCTCTGTCAGGAGGTTAGTCCTGACGGCCACAGTAGGGAGCTGGAGGTGTAGGGCCTCCGCCACCCTACGCAACACCACAGTATAACTAGCTCCCTCCGCCGTAGCCACGGTAGGAGGAGACAGCATGCCAAGCTCTGGTGAGGTATCTAGACCACTGGCGTCCCCCAATTCCTCAGCCCAGTCCTGTTCAGACTCGCAAGCAGCTGCGAGAGGGTCTTCAGACCCCTCCCAGTCCTCCCCTTGCTCCTCAGGCTGTTCAACAGGTCGAAAATAAGGAGCAGGGACATGGGGATAAAAATCCCCGAGCAACGTCGAGAACGGCATCGATCGACGCCGGCTCGACGCCGCGTCCACTTTGGGGCTGAAACTGAGGTCGACGTCGTCCCGAGGAGCGGGCGGCGTCAGAACTGGTGCCGGTGGGGCCGACGTCGGTGGAGGTGTGACAAGGTCAACCGGCGTCGACCGGGATCCAGGCCTGGATCCAAGGGTGTACTGCGGCGCCGAGGCCGGAGCCGACAGCGACGCTGGGGCCGGAGCCGCCGGCGAGGAAAGGCGAGGACACCCGGCCGGGACCGCTGGCCCGAAGGCGCACCAGCGGGACCCGACGGCCCAAAGAGGCGAGCCATGGCCGACAGGAATTTCTGTATTTGGGCCGGAGTCGCCGATGACCCCGGGAAGGGCGGGTAGTCAGGCAACGACTGCGTAGGCTCCGCCGGAGCCGCGGGGGAGGCACCACCTGCACCCTCAGCCGCGTCGCACGACCGGCGAGGGGAAGTTGGAGAACGATGACGTTTCTTCAACTTCTTGTGCTTCGTCTTACCTGACCCCGAGTGCGAAGACTTGGATCCCAAAGACCGATGGAGATGACTCCGTGCACGATCCCTCGACCTCCCACGGGACCGGGACCTCGAACGGCGCGGAGCCGACTGCCGGGCTTCCAGCAACTTTCGGGACCGCTCCCGCAAAGTCTTCGGCGCCATGGCCCGGCAGTTGGGGCACGACTTGGGGTCGTGGTCGTGCCCCAGGCAGAAAAGACACACACGGTGCGGGTCAGTCACCGACATCATACGGTGACAATCCCTGCAGGACTTGAAACCGGGCATCCTAACTGCACCATAGGAGTCGAAGACTCATTGAAAAAATGGAGACAAAAGTCTCAAAAAGTCAGTCAAAAATTGACTGGGGGTTCCTGCTTTTCCCGGATCTGCGCTTGCTGGCGCGGAAAAAGAAAGAACTGACGTCAGCGCGCTTGTCGGCGTCTAAGTAGCGCCCGCGACGTCATCTCGGCGACCACGACGCCAACGAAGGACACGGAGCCGCACAACGCCACGTACCGACGCACAGGGGTACTGCTGACGAAAGCTTTCCGGATCCAG